>JAZDUA010001579.1:0-49905 GCA_038098605.1 Gryllus longicercus
GCTGGTAGGATTCTTTAAATATCCAGCCAAGAAAACGTCTGAATTGGGAAACCTTTGAAAATAATAGGCTCTAGGCGCCCTGGTCTGTGTGCAAGAGTGGTGACGACAGAAGTTGCACTGTAATAAAACTCACAAATACAAAATTGCATCGATCACAGCACGAGGCAGAGAGTTCATCCTTTCTCTTTGATTATTCATTCGTATTGTCGACACACATCGCCCAGAAATCGAACAGTTTTTATCTTTTTTATTTTCGTTTTTATGGTGCATTGAAGCATCGACCAATACATTTGGTTTACCTACTCTTAATCTTAATAATTTGATCTCTTGTGCGTTTGGGGAGTTCACAGCTCCAAACGATGTTTGTTTTGTTTTGAATTTCAGGTTCGTGAATCCGCTCAGTGATACGAACTACAATAATTATATCTTAACTCGTTGTTGTGTTGTTGTTTTTTTATATTCTCTTTTTGTCTTTGAATTGGCACAGTCAATTTGGAACAGCACTCGGGAAGATGGTATTCGTGACATTCGTTCGCACGAAAAACCGTGTTTTGTTTCGCTCAGTCTTAGTCCTTTTGTCTTGTCTTGTTTTGTATTGTTTAATTTTGTTGCTGTTTTTCTTTCTCTATCAAATTACCAAGGCACCGCCCGGTACCCAATTCGTTCATTACTTATTGCACTCGGTCATGGAACACCGACCTTTTATATCGCAGTTTCTCTAATCTCGCCTTTCGAAAACAAGCTTTTCAAAAAGCATATTCGAAGCAGGATGGCAGAATTCGCTGCTCGTCGAAAGTGACAGTCAGTTCTACAGCGTCCTGGCCCTGCGACTCGTAACCGGGTTCGACGCCCTTCGGGGGCGGGAATAATGTTGACACATTGCCGGCCAAATTACTTCGAATTTGGCGCCTTGTCTTCATTAACAGGGCGTTTGATGTTCTTTGAAGGCGTTTCAAAGGAAAAGACTATACATTTTAAACGTGGCGCCTTCGAGATAGTCTTAATTTTCTCCCAAAACCCGCGCGAATTTCTTCTTCTTTGGTGTCAAAAACATTCATTTCTTTTTGCAAGTTCTTTGAGTCGAATGCAACTTGTTATATTAGTGCGAAGTGCCACCGAAAGATCGCACCAGCTCCCGGCGAAGGTCCACCGGACTTCTCCCGCGTATATTTGCCAAAGGCGAGATGCTTAGAATTTCTATATCAGGCGGCTGATCGCCTCGTCACGACAAGGAGTGCGGAAACAAGCGTTTTGCACGTTTTCAGAATTCGACTCGGAGTGTGCCAGGCACTGTATGTAATACAATCACGTAGATAAAGGCTACGGAATTCGCAAGGAAACGGCAATTTTCGTTGGGCAGAGGTAATTGTGACAACTTCAATACTCTTTGTTTCCTTCGCCAAATAACAATACTTGTAAATTGTGTGTCATTTATTTTCCAGAACATTCTTGTCTAACGAGAGAACTACTGCGACAGAAGAGGCGATGTTCCACTGTTATTTTCATTTTTCAACAACAATGCTCTGCTCTGCTCTCCCAGCCTCTTTCAACTATTTCGCTGCCTTAACAATGGTGCCAGGAAAACCGGGAGCAATAAGTTTTGTGCTAGTGTATCTGAAAGTCTTATCTTTTGTGTTTTTTCTTTAAGTAGTGATTAAATATATAATTGTGAAATTATAAGTGACACTTTCAGTTGTGTGTATAGTGTAATAGTGGTTCTTTCAAACATCTATCTTTGTTTTGGTTAAAGAAACCAAATATCAGTGATTTTCTGTATAGCTTAAGCACTTCACAAGCTGTAAGTCCAAAATGCCTCTAAAAAGACGTCAGATTTTTGCTAAATGGCTACATTTAGATTCAACATTGACTAGAATCGAAGAGAATTTTAATTCTCTCTCAGATATAAGCAGACCAAATTTAGAATGTTTCTTGGACAGGGGTGAGGAATTATGGAAAGATATTAGATTTACAGTTGAAGATGCTATAAAGCAAGAATTTTTAGATGATTTAACCCCCTCATTTGAGAACTTGGAAAGCAGATACATGCATTTTAAAAGCCAATGTCGTTCTGAATTGGCCAAATTATCAGAAAAAACACATGACGTTAAGCCTAGTTCTATGGGATGCTTACCACATGTGAAACTGCCTACTTTCTCAGGGATGTACGATCAGTTCATGCAATTTCATGATATCTTCCTAACGGCAGTGGTGGAAAATCATTCACTGAGCCCTATCGAAAAATATATGCATCTGCTTTCGCATTTAAAAGGGGAACCGTATATGCTTGTCAGTGCTTTAAATGTGTCAGGTGATAACTTTCATACTGCTTGGGAATTATTAGTCCATAGATACTCTAACAAAACCAAAATAATAGACACCCATGTCAAAGCTTTGCTCAATTTGCCCCAAACAAAAAGTGATTCTTCTTCTCTCAAACAGTTCATTTCTCAAATTTCCACAAATTGGTGTGGACTTAAATCGATATCACTCGATATAGATTTAAGTGAATTAATCTTGCAACATTTAATACTCTCCAAACTAGACTTCAAAACTAGAGAATCGTGGTATCTTAGTAAAGGCTCGGCACAAAGAATGTCAGGATTACAGGAATTATTAGATTTCTTAAACCATAGGGCAAATGCATTGGAATTTAATGAAGGCATTTCTCAAAAATCACAACCAAATTCTGTTCCAGCTGGAAAACCTCATCAAACAGCACCTAACCTCAGGGCGTTTGCTATAAATGTATGCGATTCCAGTCAGTGCATCTTGTGTCCAGAGAAACATCCGTTGTTTAAGTGCGTGAAATTTCAACAGTTAACGGTGCAAGAAAGATTACAGGTGTGTCGTAAAAATTCATTGTGCATGAATTGTTTGTCCAAAGCTGTCAAAGACCACCCTTGTAGCAAAGGGACATGTAGGGTATGTACTCTAAAGCATCATTCTCTTTTGCATGACCCGAATCACAACAAACAGGTAGTGAATTTCAACATAACCTCAAAATCAGATGTAGGAACTCTTGTTAAAGTACAATCTCAATCTTCCCCAGAGGAAGGAGAATGCTCTATGGTTAGTGCTGAACCGCGAGAGGCTGAAAAGGTTTTCTCTCATATGGTCTTTACTGAAGCAAAGAAATTTCGGGGTTTGTTGCCAACTGCTATAATTTTGGTCACTGACAAAAGGGGTAACGATATACCAGTCAGAGCATTGCTAGACTCGGGTAGTGAAGTTTGTTTTATAACGGAAGGCCTTGTCCAACTACTAAATATTCCAAGAACAAAGTGTCACTATTTGATACATTCTGTTAATTATCTAAAATCAGTATCAAATGGGGAAGTGAATGTAACCATCAAATCTCGGTTTAATGATTGGCAAACCGGGGTGCAATGTTTAATAGTTCCATCTATTTCATCAAAATTGCCTCAAACATCCCTTGATTTGTCAAAATTAAAAATTCCAGCACATCTCAAACTAGCAGATGACACGTTTCATTTGTCGAACAAGGTTGACATGTTATTAAATTCCTCAGTGTTCTTTGAAGTTTTCAAAGAAAAAGTATCACTACCTAATGAAATCCCTGTCATTTTGGATACCCTGTTAGGTTCGGTCATAGCAGGATGCATTAACACATAATAAGTTACTACATTCCACATTTCTGTGTATAGGATCCTAATTGTATCCAGTGTACTAATAATTCTGTCGCTTATGGTTTTTATTTATGAGTTATTTATTTTCTAGTTATTTATTTATTATTTATGAGTTTTAGCCACACGATGCTGGCAACAAAATTGCTATTGACAATGAAGCTGCGTGAGCCTTCGACATTTCAATTTAATGTAATTGCTACAACTAGATTTCTCAACGGAATGTGCTGCCTGTGATCGATGAAGGTGGTAACACTATTTCATTACTACTTCTTAACGTTAATTGTTAATTCATTCAGAATACCTTTCTTACTACCCCTTACGATAAGGAGGAGTCTCTATCTTATCAGAATCTATCAATAAGGTTCAATTATTAGCACAAGCTAATGCGTACCAATTCGATCAAGTCGGTCATTGGTATTTGCAGGGCACGTTATAAACCTTGGGTCGTGGTACGCGCCTGTCATACCACTAACGAGGGATCTCCACTTAATTACAGTGGAAAACCTGGCCACAAGTCAATTTATAACGGCTCTGAAAACATTGGGTTTCACTAAGGCTACCCAAGAATCATTTATCGAAATAACGTGTGAGAGGTAACGTACAATTGATACCTCGTTCACATACTTTCTTACTTCCCCTTATGCTAAGGAGGAATCTTATCATGCTAGAACTTTTCAAAAAGTTCAATTCTCATCATAATCTAATACAGATCATCTCTAACAAAGTCAGTCATTAGTAAATGCAGTGCACGTTGTAAACCTTGGGTCGTGGTACGCGCCTGTCATACCACTAACGAGGGATCTCCACTTAAACACAGTGGAAAACCTGGCCACAAGCTAATTTACAACGGCTCTGAAAGGATTTGGTCCCACAGGACCTACGCTCCTTTATTATCCAATTGTCAAAAAACAACACTTAAAACGCTCTCTCATTCAAAATTGTATTTCACTTTCTAAATTGCTGTGTAAACTTGCAGAGATCTATGAGATCCCTCAGGGGACAATATCGATTCTTAGATATTGCCACGGGCCTTGGCGCTCCCGGGGACCTGAAACTACCCGAGCCACCCCCGATTCTAGTTGTCATTTTTTTTTCTTGTTAATTCATGTGATTAAAACAGGATTAGCTAAAACACTGTTTGCAGTGCCAACTTGGAGCTCACCACTCACCCACACAGGGCGTCTACGACTCTTCACTTTTCGGAATTAAAATGACACGCCCAATCATTTTAATAAAAATTAGGTCTATCGTTATCTGCTGGTAGGATTCTTTAAATATCCAGCCAAGAAAACGTCTGAATTGGGAAACCTTTGAAAATAATAGGCTCTAGGCGCCCTGGTCTGTGTGCAAGAGTGGTGACGACAGAAGTTGCACTGTAATAAAACTCACAAATACAAAATTGCATCGATCACAGCACGAGGCAGAGAGTTCATCCTTTCTCTTTGATTATTCATTCGTATTGTCGACACACATCGCCCAGAAATCGAACAGTTTTTATCTTTTTTATTTTCGTTTTTATGGTGCATTGAAGCATCGACCAATACATTTGGTTTACCTACTCTTAATCTTAATAATTTGATCTCTTGTGCGTTTGGGGAGTTCACAGCTCCAAACGATGTTTGTTTTGTTTTGAATTTCAGGTTCGTGAATCCGCTCAGTGATACGAACTACAATAATTATATCTTAACTCGTTGTTGTGTTGTTGTTTTTTTATATTCTCTTTTTGTCTTTGAATTGGCACAGTCAATTTGGAACAGCACTCGGGAAGATGGTATTCGTGACATTCGTTCGCACGAAAAACCGTGTTTTGTTTCGCTCAGTCTTAGTCCTTTTGTCTTGTCTTGTTTTGTATTGTTTAATTTTGTTGCTGTTTTTCTTTCTCTATCAAATTACCAAGGCACCGCCCGGTACCCAATTCGTTCATTACTTATTGCACTCGGTCATGGAACACCGACCTTTTATATCGCAGTTTCTCTAATCTCGCCTTTCGAAAACAAGCTTTTCAAAAAGCATATTCGAAGCAGGATGGCAGAATTCGCTGCTCGTCGAAAGTGACAGTCAGTTCTACAGCGTCCTGGCCCTGCGACTCGTAACCGGGTTCGACGCCCTTCGGGGGCGGGAATAATGTTGACACATTGCCGGCCAAATTACTTCGAATTTGGCGCCTTGTCTTCATTAACAGGGCGTTTGATGTTCTTTGAAGGCGTTTCAAAGGAAAAGACTATACATTTTAAACGTGGCGCCTTCGAGATAGTCTTAATTTTCTCCCAAAACCCGCGCGAATTTCTTCTTCTTTGGTGTCAAAAACATTCATTTCTTTTTGCAAGTTCTTTGAGTCGAATGCAACTTGTTATATTAGTGCGAAGTGCCACCGAAAGATCGCACCAGCTCCCGGCGAAGGTCCACCGGACTTCTCCCGCGTATATTTGCCAAAGGCGAGATGCTTAGAATTTCTATATCAGGCGGCTGATCGCCTCGTCACGACAAGGAGTGCGGAAACAAGCGTTTTGCACGTTTTCAGAATTCGACTCGGAGTGTGCCAGGCACTGTATGTAATACAATCACGTAGATAAAGGCTACGGAATTCGCAAGGAAACGGCAATTTTCGTTGGGCAGAGGTAATTGTGACAACTTCAATACTCTTTGTTTCCTTCGCCAAATAACAATACTTGTAAATTGTGTGTCATTTATTTTCCAGAACATTCTTGTCTAACGAGAGAACTACTGCGACAGAAGAGGCGATGTTCCACTGTTATTTTCATTTTTCAACAACAATGCTCTGCTCTGCTCTCCCAGCCTCTTTCAACTATTTCGCTGCCTTAACAATGGTGCCAGGAAAACCGGGAGCAATAAGTTTTGTGCTAGTGTATCTGAAAGTCTTATCTTTTGTGTTTTTTCTTTAAGTAGTGATTAAATATATAATTGTGAAATTATAAGTGACACTTTCAGTTGTGTGTATAGTGTAATAGTGGTTCTTTCAAACATCTATCTTTGTTTTGGTTAAAGAAACCAAATATCAGTGATTTTCTGTATAGCTTAAGCACTTCACAAGCTGTAAGTCCAAAATGCCTCTAAAAAGACGTCAGATTTTTGCTAAATGGCTACATTTAGATTCAACATTGACTAGAATCGAAGAGAATTTTAATTCTCTCTCAGATATAAGCAGACCAAATTTAGAATGTTTCTTGGACAGGGGTGAGGAATTATGGAAAGATATTAGATTTACAGTTGAAGATGCTATAAAGCAAGAATTTTTAGATGATTTAACCCCCTCATTTGAGAACTTGGAAAGCAGATACATGCATTTTAAAAGCCAATGTCGTTCTGAATTGGCCAAATTATCAGAAAAAACACATGACGTTAAGCCTAGTTCTATGGGATGCTTACCACATGTGAAACTGCCTACTTTCTCAGGGATGTACGATCAGTTCATGCAATTTCATGATATCTTCCTAACGGCAGTGGTGGAAAATCATTCACTGAGCCCTATCGAAAAATATATGCATCTGCTTTCGCATTTAAAAGGGGAACCGTATATGCTTGTCAGTGCTTTAAATGTGTCAGGTGATAACTTTCATACTGCTTGGGAATTATTAGTCCATAGATACTCTAACAAAACCAAAATAATAGACACCCATGTCAAAGCTTTGCTCAATTTGCCCCAAACAAAAAGTGATTCTTCTTCTCTCAAACAGTTCATTTCTCAAATTTCCACAAATTGGTGTGGACTTAAATCGATATCACTCGATATAGATTTAAGTGAATTAATCTTGCAACATTTAATACTCTCCAAACTAGACTTCAAAACTAGAGAATCGTGGTATCTTAGTAAAGGCTCGGCACAAAGAATGTCAGGATTACAGGAATTATTAGATTTCTTAAACCATAGGGCAAATGCATTGGAATTTAATGAAGGCATTTCTCAAAAATCACAACCAAATTCTGTTCCAGCTGGAAAACCTCATCAAACAGCACCTAACCTCAGGGCGTTTGCTATAAATGTATGCGATTCCAGTCAGTGCATCTTGTGTCCAGAGAAACATCCGTTGTTTAAGTGCGTGAAATTTCAACAGTTAACGGTGCAAGAAAGATTACAGGTGTGTCGTAAAAATTCATTGTGCATGAATTGTTTGTCCAAAGCTGTCAAAGACCACCCTTGTAGCAAAGGGACATGTAGGGTATGTACTCTAAAGCATCATTCTCTTTTGCATGACCCGAATCACAACAAACAGGTAGTGAATTTCAACATAACCTCAAAATCAGATGTAGGAACTCTTGTTAAAGTACAATCTCAATCTTCCCCAGAGGAAGGAGAATGCTCTATGGTTAGTGCTGAACCGCGAGAGGCTGAAAAGGTTTTCTCTCATATGGTCTTTACTGAAGCAAAGAAATTTCGGGGTTTGTTGCCAACTGCTATAATTTTGGTCACTGACAAAAGGGGTAACGATATACCAGTCAGAGCATTGCTAGACTCGGGTAGTGAAGTTTGTTTTATAACGGAAGGCCTTGTCCAACTACTAAATATTCCAAGAACAAAGTGTCACTATTTGATACATTCTGTTAATTATCTAAAATCAGTATCAAATGGGGAAGTGAATGTAACCATCAAATCTCGGTTTAATGATTGGCAAACCGGGGTGCAATGTTTAATAGTTCCATCTATTTCATCAAAATTGCCTCAAACATCCCTTGATTTGTCAAAATTAAAAATTCCAGCACATCTCAAACTAGCAGATGACACGTTTCATTTGTCGAACAAGGTTGACATGTTATTAAATTCCTCAGTGTTCTTTGAAGTTTTCAAAGAAAAAGTATCACTACCTAATGAAATCCCTGTCATTTTGGATACCCTGTTAGGTTCGGTCATAGCAGGATGCATTAACACATAATAAGTTACTACATTCCACATTTCTGTGTATAGGATCCTAATTGTATCCAGTGTACTAATAATTCTGTCGCTTATGGTTTTTATTTATGAGTTATTTATTTTCTAGTTATTTATTTATTATTTATGAGTTTTAGCCACACGATGCTGGCAACAAAATTGCTATTGACAATGAAGCTGCGTGAGCCTTCGACATTTCAATTTAATGTAATTGCTACAACTAGATTTCTCAACGGAATGTGCTGCCTGTGATCGATGAAGGTGGTAACACTATTTCATTACTACTTCTTAACGTTAATTGTTAATTCATTCAGAATACCTTTCTTACTACCCCTTACGATAAGGAGGAGTCTCTATCTTATCAGAATCTATCAATAAGGTTCAATTATTAGCACAAGCTAATGCGTACCAATTCGATCAAGTCGGTCATTGGTATTTGCAGGGCACGTTATAAACCTTGGGTCGTGGTACGCGCCTGTCATACCACTAACGAGGGATCTCCACTTAATTACAGTGGAAAACCTGGCCACAAGTCAATTTATAACGGCTCTGAAAACATTGGGTTTCACTAAGGCTACCCAAGAATCATTTATCGAAATAACGTGTGAGAGGTAACGTACAATTGATACCTCGTTCACATACTTTCTTACTTCCCCTTATGCTAAGGAGGAATCTTATCATGCTAGAACTTTTCAAAAAGTTCAATTCTCATCATAATCTAATACAGATCATCTCTAACAAAGTCAGTCATTAGTAAATGCAGTGCACGTTGTAAACCTTGGGTCGTGGTACGCGCCTGTCATACCACTAACGAGGGATCTCCACTTAAACACAGTGGAAAACCTGGCCACAAGCTAATTTACAACGGCTCTGAAAGGATTTGGTCCCACAGGACCTACGCTCCTTTATTATCCAATTGTCAAAAAACAACACTTAAAACGCTCTCTCATTCAAAATTGTATTTCACTTTCTAAATTGCTGTGTAAACTTGCAGAGATCTATGAGATCCCTCAGGGGACAATATCGATTCTTAGATATTGCCACGGGCCTTGGCGCTCCCGGGGACCTGAAACTACCCGAGCCACCCCCGATTCTAGTTGTCATTTTTTTTTCTTGTTAATTCATGTGATTAAAACAGGATTAGCTAAAACACTGTTTGCAGTGCCAACTTGGAGCTCACCACTCACCCACACAGGGCGTCTACGACTCTTCACTTTTCGGAATTAAAATGACACGCCCAATCATTTTAATAAAAATTAGGTCTATCGTTATCTGCTGGTAGGATTCTTTAAATATCCAGCCAAGAAAACGTCTGAATTGGGAAACCTTTGAAAATAATAGGCTCTAGGCGCCCTGGTCTGTGTGCAAGAGTGGTGACGACAGAAGTTGCACTGTAATAAAACTCACAAATACAAAATTGCATCGATCACAGCACGAGGCAGAGAGTTCATCCTTTCTCTTTGATTATTCATTCGTATTGTCGACACACATCGCCCAGAAATCGAACAGTTTTTATCTTTTTTATTTTCGTTTTTATGGTGCATTGAAGCATCGACCAATACATTTGGTTTACCTACTCTTAATCTTAATAATTTGATCTCTTGTGCGTTTGGGGAGTTCACAGCTCCAAACGATGTTTGTTTTGTTTTGAATTTCAGGTTCGTGAATCCGCTCAGTGATACGAACTACAATAATTATATCTTAACTCGTTGTTGTGTTGTTGTTTTTTTATATTCTCTTTTTGTCTTTGAATTGGCACAGTCAATTTGGAACAGCACTCGGGAAGATGGTATTCGTGACATTCGTTCGCACGAAAAACCGTGTTTTGTTTCGCTCAGTCTTAGTCCTTTTGTCTTGTCTTGTTTTGTATTGTTTAATTTTGTTGCTGTTTTTCTTTCTCTATCAAATTACCAAGGCACCGCCCGGTACCCAATTCGTTCATTACTTATTGCACTCGGTCATGGAACACCGACCTTTTATATCGCAGTTTCTCTAATCTCGCCTTTCGAAAACAAGCTTTTCAAAAAGCATATTCGAAGCAGGATGGCAGAATTCGCTGCTCGTCGAAAGTGACAGTCAGTTCTACAGCGTCCTGGCCCTGCGACTCGTAACCGGGTTCGACGCCCTTCGGGGGCGGGAATAATGTTGACACATTGCCGGCCAAATTACTTCGAATTTGGCGCCTTGTCTTCATTAACAGGGCGTTTGATGTTCTTTGAAGGCGTTTCAAAGGAAAAGACTATACATTTTAAACGTGGCGCCTTCGAGATAGTCTTAATTTTCTCCCAAAACCCGCGCGAATTTCTTCTTCTTTGGTGTCAAAAACATTCATTTCTTTTTGCAAGTTCTTTGAGTCGAATGCAACTTGTTATATTAGTGCGAAGTGCCACCGAAAGATCGCACCAGCTCCCGGCGAAGGTCCACCGGACTTCTCCCGCGTATATTTGCCAAAGGCGAGATGCTTAGAATTTCTATATCAGGCGGCTGATCGCCTCGTCACGACAAGGAGTGCGGAAACAAGCGTTTTGCACGTTTTCAGAATTCGACTCGGAGTGTGCCAGGCACTGTATGTAATACAATCACGTAGATAAAGGCTACGGAATTCGCAAGGAAACGGCAATTTTCGTTGGGCAGAGGTAATTGTGACAACTTCAATACTCTTTGTTTCCTTCGCCAAATAACAATACTTGTAAATTGTGTGTCATTTATTTTCCAGAACATTCTTGTCTAACGAGAGAACTACTGCGACAGAAGAGGCGATGTTCCACTGTTATTTTCATTTTTCAACAACAATGCTCTGCTCTGCTCTCCCAGCCTCTTTCAACTATTTCGCTGCCTTAACAATGGTGCCAGGAAAACCGGGAGCAATAAGTTTTGTGCTAGTGTATCTGAAAGTCTTATCTTTTGTGTTTTTTCTTTAAGTAGTGATTAAATATATAATTGTGAAATTATAAGTGACACTTTCAGTTGTGTGTATAGTGTAATAGTGGTTCTTTCAAACATCTATCTTTGTTTTGGTTAAAGAAACCAAATATCAGTGATTTTCTGTATAGCTTAAGCACTTCACAAGCTGTAAGTCCAAAATGCCTCTAAAAAGACGTCAGATTTTTGCTAAATGGCTACATTTAGATTCAACATTGACTAGAATCGAAGAGAATTTTAATTCTCTCTCAGATATAAGCAGACCAAATTTAGAATGTTTCTTGGACAGGGGTGAGGAATTATGGAAAGATATTAGATTTACAGTTGAAGATGCTATAAAGCAAGAATTTTTAGATGATTTAACCCCCTCATTTGAGAACTTGGAAAGCAGATACATGCATTTTAAAAGCCAATGTCGTTCTGAATTGGCCAAATTATCAGAAAAAACACATGACGTTAAGCCTAGTTCTATGGGATGCTTACCACATGTGAAACTGCCTACTTTCTCAGGGATGTACGATCAGTTCATGCAATTTCATGATATCTTCCTAACGGCAGTGGTGGAAAATCATTCACTGAGCCCTATCGAAAAATATATGCATCTGCTTTCGCATTTAAAAGGGGAACCGTATATGCTTGTCAGTGCTTTAAATGTGTCAGGTGATAACTTTCATACTGCTTGGGAATTATTAGTCCATAGATACTCTAACAAAACCAAAATAATAGACACCCATGTCAAAGCTTTGCTCAATTTGCCCCAAACAAAAAGTGATTCTTCTTCTCTCAAACAGTTCATTTCTCAAATTTCCACAAATTGGTGTGGACTTAAATCGATATCACTCGATATAGATTTAAGTGAATTAATCTTGCAACATTTAATACTCTCCAAACTAGACTTCAAAACTAGAGAATCGTGGTATCTTAGTAAAGGCTCGGCACAAAGAATGTCAGGATTACAGGAATTATTAGATTTCTTAAACCATAGGGCAAATGCATTGGAATTTAATGAAGGCATTTCTCAAAAATCACAACCAAATTCTGTTCCAGCTGGAAAACCTCATCAAACAGCACCTAACCTCAGGGCGTTTGCTATAAATGTATGCGATTCCAGTCAGTGCATCTTGTGTCCAGAGAAACATCCGTTGTTTAAGTGCGTGAAATTTCAACAGTTAACGGTGCAAGAAAGATTACAGGTGTGTCGTAAAAATTCATTGTGCATGAATTGTTTGTCCAAAGCTGTCAAAGACCACCCTTGTAGCAAAGGGACATGTAGGGTATGTACTCTAAAGCATCATTCTCTTTTGCATGACCCGAATCACAACAAACAGGTAGTGAATTTCAACATAACCTCAAAATCAGATGTAGGAACTCTTGTTAAAGTACAATCTCAATCTTCCCCAGAGGAAGGAGAATGCTCTATGGTTAGTGCTGAACCGCGAGAGGCTGAAAAGGTTTTCTCTCATATGGTCTTTACTGAAGCAAAGAAATTTCGGGGTTTGTTGCCAACTGCTATAATTTTGGTCACTGACAAAAGGGGTAACGATATACCAGTCAGAGCATTGCTAGACTCGGGTAGTGAAGTTTGTTTTATAACGGAAGGCCTTGTCCAACTACTAAATATTCCAAGAACAAAGTGTCACTATTTGATACATTCTGTTAATTATCTAAAATCAGTATCAAATGGGGAAGTGAATGTAACCATCAAATCTCGGTTTAATGATTGGCAAACCGGGGTGCAATGTTTAATAGTTCCATCTATTTCATCAAAATTGCCTCAAACATCCCTTGATTTGTCAAAATTAAAAATTCCAGCACATCTCAAACTAGCAGATGACACGTTTCATTTGTCGAACAAGGTTGACATGTTATTAAATTCCTCAGTGTTCTTTGAAGTTTTCAAAGAAAAAGTATCACTACCTAATGAAATCCCTGTCATTTTGGATACCCTGTTAGGTTCGGTCATAGCAGGATGCATTAACACATAATAAGTTACTACATTCCACATTTCTGTGTATAGGATCCTAATTGTATCCAGTGTACTAATAATTCTGTCGCTTATGGTTTTTATTTATGAGTTATTTATTTTCTAGTTATTTATTTATTATTTATGAGTTTTAGCCACACGATGCTGGCAACAAAATTGCTATTGACAATGAAGCTGCGTGAGCCTTCGACATTTCAATTTAATGTAATTGCTACAACTAGATTTCTCAACGGAATGTGCTGCCTGTGATCGATGAAGGTGGTAACACTATTTCATTACTACTTCTTAACGTTAATTGTTAATTCATTCAGAATACCTTTCTTACTACCCCTTACGATAAGGAGGAGTCTCTATCTTATCAGAATCTATCAATAAGGTTCAATTATTAGCACAAGCTAATGCGTACCAATTCGATCAAGTCGGTCATTGGTATTTGCAGGGCACGTTATAAACCTTGGGTCGTGGTACGCGCCTGTCATACCACTAACGAGGGATCTCCACTTAATTACAGTGGAAAACCTGGCCACAAGTCAATTTATAACGGCTCTGAAAACATTGGGTTTCACTAAGGCTACCCAAGAATCATTTATCGAAATAACGTGTGAGAGGTAACGTACAATTGATACCTCGTTCACATACTTTCTTACTTCCCCTTATGCTAAGGAGGAATCTTATCATGCTAGAACTTTTCAAAAAGTTCAATTCTCATCATAATCTAATACAGATCATCTCTAACAAAGTCAGTCATTAGTAAATGCAGTGCACGTTGTAAACCTTGGGTCGTGGTACGCGCCTGTCATACCACTAACGAGGGATCTCCACTTAAACACAGTGGAAAACCTGGCCACAAGCTAATTTACAACGGCTCTGAAAGGATTTGGTCCCACAGGACCTACGCTCCTTTATTATCCAATTGTCAAAAAACAACACTTAAAACGCTCTCTCATTCAAAATTGTATTTCACTTTCTAAATTGCTGTGTAAACTTGCAGAGATCTATGAGATCCCTCAGGGGACAATATCGATTCTTAGATATTGCCACGGGCCTTGGCGCTCCCGGGGACCTGAAACTACCCGAGCCACCCCCGATTCTAGTTGTCATTTTTTTTTCTTGTTAATTCATGTGATTAAAACAGGATTAGCTAAAACACTGTTTGCAGTGCCAACTTGGAGCTCACCACTCACCCACACAGGGCGTCTACGACTCTTCACTTTTCGGAATTAAAATGACACGCCCAATCATTTTAATAAAAATTAGGTCTATCGTTATCTGCTGGTAGGATTCTTTAAATATCCAGCCAAGAAAACGTCTGAATTGGGAAACCTTTGAAAATAATAGGCTCTAGGCGCCCTGGTCTGTGTGCAAGAGTGGTGACGACAGAAGTTGCACTGTAATAAAACTCACAAATACAAAATTGCATCGATCACAGCACGAGGCAGAGAGTTCATCCTTTCTCTTTGATTATTCATTCGTATTGTCGACACACATCGCCCAGAAATCGAACAGTTTTTATCTTTTTTATTTTCGTTTTTATGGTGCATTGAAGCATCGACCAATACATTTGGTTTACCTACTCTTAATCTTAATAATTTGATCTCTTGTGCGTTTGGGGAGTTCACAGCTCCAAACGATGTTTGTTTTGTTTTGAATTTCAGGTTCGTGAATCCGCTCAGTGATACGAACTACAATAATTATATCTTAACTCGTTGTTGTGTTGTTGTTTTTTTATATTCTCTTTTTGTCTTTGAATTGGCACAGTCAATTTGGAACAGCACTCGGGAAGATGGTATTCGTGACATTCGTTCGCACGAAAAACCGTGTTTTGTTTCGCTCAGTCTTAGTCCTTTTGTCTTGTCTTGTTTTGTATTGTTTAATTTTGTTGCTGTTTTTCTTTCTCTATCAAATTACCAAGGCACCGCCCGGTACCCAATTCGTTCATTACTTATTGCACTCGGTCATGGAACACCGACCTTTTATATCGCAGTTTCTCTAATCTCGCCTTTCGAAAACAAGCTTTTCAAAAAGCATATTCGAAGCAGGATGGCAGAATTCGCTGCTCGTCGAAAGTGACAGTCAGTTCTACAGCGTCCTGGCCCTGCGACTCGTAACCGGGTTCGACGCCCTTCGGGGGCGGGAATAATGTTGACACATTGCCGGCCAAATTACTTCGAATTTGGCGCCTTGTCTTCATTAACAGGGCGTTTGATGTTCTTTGAAGGCGTTTCAAAGGAAAAGACTATACATTTTAAACGTGGCGCCTTCGAGATAGTCTTAATTTTCTCCCAAAACCCGCGCGAATTTCTTCTTCTTTGGTGTCAAAAACATTCATTTCTTTTTGCAAGTTCTTTGAGTCGAATGCAACTTGTTATATTAGTGCGAAGTGCCACCGAAAGATCGCACCAGCTCCCGGCGAAGGTCCACCGGACTTCTCCCGCGTATATTTGCCAAAGGCGAGATGCTTAGAATTTCTATATCAGGCGGCTGATCGCCTCGTCACGACAAGGAGTGCGGAAACAAGCGTTTTGCACGTTTTCAGAATTCGACTCGGAGTGTGCCAGGCACTGTATGTAATACAATCACGTAGATAAAGGCTACGGAATTCGCAAGGAAACGGCAATTTTCGTTGGGCAGAGGTAATTGTGACAACTTCAATACTCTTTGTTTCCTTCGCCAAATAACAATACTTGTAAATTGTGTGTCATTTATTTTCCAGAACATTCTTGTCTAACGAGAGAACTACTGCGACAGAAGAGGCGATGTTCCACTGTTATTTTCATTTTTCAACAACAATGCTCTGCTCTGCTCTCCCAGCCTCTTTCAACTATTTCGCTGCCTTAACAATGGTGCCAGGAAACCCGGGAGCAATAAGTTTTGTGCTAGTGTATCTGAAAGTCTTATCTTTTGTGTTTTTTCTTTAAGTAGTGATTAAATATATAATTGTGAAATTATAAGTGACACTTTCAGTTGTGTGTATAGTGTAATAGTGGTTCTTTCAAACATCTATCTTTGTTTTGGTTAAAGAAACCAAATATCAGTGATTTTCTGTATAGCTTAAGCACTTCACAAGCTGTAAGTCCAAAATGCCTCTAAAAAGACGTCAGATTTTTGCTAAATGGCTACATTTAGATTCAACATTGACTAGAATCGAAGAGAATTTTAATTCTCTCTCAGATATAAGCAGACCAAATTTAGAATGTTTCTTGGACAGGGGTGAGGAATTATGGAAAGATATTAGATTTACAGTTGAAGATGCTATAAAGCAAGAATTTTTAGATGATTTAACCCCCTCATTTGAGAACTTGGAAAGCAGATACATGCATTTTAAAAGCCAATGTCGTTCTGAATTGGCCAAATTATCAGAAAAAACACATGTCGTTAAGCCTAGTTCTATGGGATGCTTACCACATGTGAAACTGCCTACTTTCTCAGGGATGTACGATCAGTTCATGCAATTTCATGATATCTTCCTAACGGCAGTGGTGGAAAATCATTCACTGAGCCCTATCGAAAAATATATGCATCTGCTTTCGCATTTAAAAGGGGAACCGTATATGCTTGTCAGTGCTTTAAATGTGTCAGGTGATAACTTTCATACTGCTTGGGAATTATTAGTCCATAGATACTCTAACAAAACCAAAATAATAGACACCCATGTCAAAGCTTTGCTCAATTTGCCCCAAACAAAAAGTGATTCTTCTTCTCTCAAACAGTTCATTTCTCAAATTTCCACAAATTGGTGTGGACTTAAATCGATATCACTCGATATAGATTTAAGTGAATTAATCTTGCAACATTTAATACTCTCCAAACTAGACTTCAAAACTAGAGAATCGTGGTATCTTAGTAAAGGCTCGGCACAAAGAATGTCAGGATTACAGGAATTATTAGATTTCTTAAACCATAGGGCAAATGCATTGGAATTTAATGAAGGCATTTCTCAAAAATCACAACCAAATTCTGTTCCAGCTGGAAAACCTCATCAAACAGCACCTAACCTCAGGGCGTTTGCTATAAATGTATGCGATTCCAGTCAGTGCATCTTGTGTCCAGAGAAACATCCGTTGTTTAAGTGCGTGAAATTTCAACAGTTAACGGTGCAAGAAAGATTACAGGTGTGTCGTAAAAATTCATTGTGCATGAATTGTTTGTCCAAAGCTGTCAAAGACCACCCTTGTAGCAAAGGGACATGTAGGGTATGTACTCTAAAGCATCATTCTCTTTTGCATGACCCGAATCACAACAAACAGGTAGTGAATTTCAACATAACCTCAAAATCAGATGTAGGAACTCTTGTTAAAGTACAATCTCAATCTTCCCCAGAGGAAGGAGAATGCTCTATGGTTAGTGCTGAACCGCGAGAGGCTGAAAAGGTTTTCTCTCATATGGTCTTTACTGAAGCAAAGAAATTTCGGGGTTTGTTGCCAACTGCTATAATTTTGGTCACTGACAAAAGGGGTAACGATATACCAGTCAGAGCATTGCTAGACTCGGGTAGTGAAGTTTGTTTTATAACGGAAGGCCTTGTCCAACTACTAAATATTCCAAGAACAAAGTGTCACTATTTGATACATTCTGTTAATTATCTAAAATCAGTATCAAATGGGGAAGTGAATGTAACCATCAAATCTCGGTTTAATGATTGGCAAACCGGGGTGCAATGTTTAATAGTTCCATCTATTTCATCAAAATTGCCTCAAACATCCCTTGATTTGTCAAAATTAAAAATTCCAGCACATCTCAAACTAGCAGATGACACGTTTCATTTGTCGAACAAGGTTGACATGTTATTAAATTCCTCAGTGTTCTTTGAAGTTTTCAAAGAAAAAGTATCACTACCTAATGAAATCCCTGTCATTTTGGATACCCTGTTAGGTTCGGTCATAGCAGGATGCATTAACACATAATAAGTTACTACATTCCACATTTCTGTGTATAGGATCCTAATTGTATCCAGTGTACTAATAATTCTGTCGCTTATGGTTTTTATTTATGAGTTATTTATTTTCTAGTTATTTATTTATTATTTATGAGTTTTAGCCACACGATGCTGGCAACAAAATTGCTATTGACAATGAAGCTGCGTGAGCCTTCGACATTTCAATTTAATGTAATTGCTACAACTAGATTTCTCAACGGAATGTGCTGCCTGTGATCGATGAAGGTGGTAACACTATTTCATTACTACTTCTTAACGTTAATTGTTAATTCATTCAGAATACCTTTCTTACTACCCCTTACGATAAGGAGGAGTCTCTATCTTATCAGAATCTATCAATAAGGTTCAATTATTAGCACAAGCTAATGCGTACCAATTCGATCAAGTCGGTCATTGGTATTTGCAGGGCACGTTATAAACCTTGGGTCGTGGTACGCGCCTGTCATACCACTAACGAGGGATCTCCACTTAATTACAGTGGAAAACCTGGCCACAAGTCAATTTATAACGGCTCTGAAAACATTGGGTTTCACTAAGGCTACCCAAGAATCATTTATCGAAATAACGTGTGAGAGGTAACGTACAATTGATACCTCGTTCACATACTTTCTTACTTCCCCTTATGCTAAGGAGGAATCTTATCATGCTAGAACTTTTCAAAAAGTTCAATTCTCATCATAATCTAATACAGATCATCTCTAACAAAGTCAGTCATTAGTAAATGCAGTGCACGTTGTAAACCTTGGGTCGTGGTACGCGCCTGTCATACCACTAACGAGGGATCTCCACTTAAACACAGTGGAAAACCTGGCCACAAGCTAATTTACAACGGCTCTGAAAGGATTTGGTCCCACAGGACCTACGCTCCTTTATTATCCAATTGTCAAAAAACAACACTTAAAACGCTCTCTCATTCAAAATTGTATTTCACTTTCTAAATTGCTGTGTAAACTTGCAGAGATCTATGAGATCCCTCAGGGGACAATATCGATTCTTAGATATTGCCACGGGCCTTGGCGCTCCCGGGGACCTGAAACTACCCGAGCCACCCCCGATTCTAGTTGTCATTTTTTTTTCTTGTTAATTCATGTGATTAAAACAGGATTAGCTAAAACACTGTTTGCAGTGCCAACTTGGAGCTCACCACTCACCCACACAGGGCGTCTACGACTCTTCACTTTTCGGAATTAAAATGACACGCCCAATCATTTTAATAAAAATTAGGTCTATCGTTATCTGCTGGTAGGATTCTTTAAATATCCAGCCAAGAAAACGTCTGAATTGGGAAACCTTTGAAAATAATAGGCTCTAGGCGCCCTGGTCTGTGTGCAAGAGTGGTGACGACAGAAGTTGCACTGTAATAAAACTCACAAATACAAAATTGCATCGATCACAGCACGAGGCAGAGAGTTCATCCTTTCTCTTTGATTATTCATTCGTATTGTCGACACACATCGCCCAGAAATCGAACAGTTTTTATCTTTTTTATTTTCGTTTTTATGGTGCATTGAAGCATCGACCAATACATTTGGTTTACCTACTCTTAATCTTAATAATTTGATCTCTTGTGCGTTTGGGGAGTTCACAGCTCCAAACGATGTTTGTTTTGTTTTGAATTTCAGGTTCGTGAATCCGCTCAGTGATACGAACTACAATAATTATATCTTAACTCGTTGTTGTGTTGTTGTTTTTTTATATTCTCTTTTTGTCTTTGAATTGGCACAGTCAATTTGGAACAGCACTCGGGAAGATGGTATTCGTGACATTCGTTCGCACGAAAAACCGTGTTTTGTTTCGCTCAGTCTTAGTCCTTTTGTCTTGTCTTGTTTTGTATTGTTTAATTTTGTTGCTGTTTTTCTTTCTCTATCAAATTACCAAGGCACCGCCCGGTACCCAATTCGTTCATTACTTATTGCACTCGGTCATGGAACACCGACCTTTTATATCGCAGTTTCTCTAATCTCGCCTTTCGAAAACAAGCTTTTCAAAAAGCATATTCGAAGCAGGATGGCAGAATTCGCTGCTCGTCGAAAGTGACAGTCAGTTCTACAGCGTCCTGGCCCTGCGACTCGTAACCGGGTTCGACGCCCTTCGGGGGCGGGAATAATGTTGACACATTGCCGGCCAAATTACTTCGAATTTGGCGCCTTGTCTTCATTAACAGGGCGTTTGATGTTCTTCGAAGGCGTTTCAAAGGAAAAGACTATACATTTTAAACGTGGCGCCTTCGAGATAGTCTTAATTTTCTCCCAAAACCCGCGCGAATTTCTTCTTCTTTGGTGTCAAAAACATTCATTTCTTTTTGCAAGTTCTTTGAGTCGAATGCAACTTGTTATATTAGTGCGAAGTGCCACCGAAAGATCGCACCAGCTCCCGGCGAAGGTCCACCGGACTTCTCCCGCGTATATTTGCCAAAGGCGAGATGCTTAGAATTTCTATATCAGGCGGCTGATCGCCTCGTCACGACAAGGAGTGCGGAAACAAGCGTTTTGCACGTTTTCAGAATTCGACTCGGAGTGTGCCAGGCACTGTATGTAATACAATCACGTAGATAAAGGCTACGGAATTCGCAAGGAAACGGCAATTTTCGTTGGGCAGAGGTAATTGTGACAACTTCAATACTCTTTGTTTCCTTCGCCAAATAACAATACTTGTAAATTGTGTGTCATTTATTTTCCAGAACATTCTTGTCTAACGAGAGAACTACTGCGACAGAAGAGGCGATGTTCCACTGTTATTTTCATTTTTCAACAACAATGCTCTGCTCTGCTCTCCCAGCCTCTTTCAACTATTTCGCTGCCTTAACAATGGTGCCAGGAAACCCGGGAGCAATAAGTTTTGTGCTAGTGTATCTGAAAGTCTTATCTTTTGTGTTTTTTCTTTAAGTAGTGATTAAATATATAATTGTGAAATTATAAGTGACACTTTCAGTTGTGTGTATAGTGTAATAGTGGTTCTTTCAAACATCTATCTTTGTTTTGGTTAAAGAAACCAAATATCAGTGATTTTCTGTATAGCTTAAGCACTTCACAAGCTGTAAGTCCAAAATGCCTCTAAAAAGACGTCAGATTTTTGCTAAATGGCTACATTTAGATTCAACATTGACTAGAATCGAAGAGAATTTTAATTCTCTCTCAGATATAAGCAGACCAAATTTAGAATGTTTCTTGGACAGGGGTGAGGAATTATGGAAAGATATTAGATTTACAGTTGAAGATGCTATAAAGCAAGAATTTTTAGATGATTTAACCCCCTCATTTGAGAACTTGGAAAGCAGATACATGCATTTTAAAAGCCAATGTCGTTCTGAATTGGCCAAATTATCAGAAAAAACACATGTCGTTAAGCCTAGTTCTATGGGATGCTTACCACATGTGAAACTGCCTACTTTCTCAGGGATGTACGATCAGTTCATGCAATTTCATGATATCTTCCTAACGGCAGTGGTGGAAAATCATTCACTGAGCCCTATCGAAAAATATATGCATCTGCTTTCGCATTTAAAAGGGGAACCGTATATGCTTGTCAGTGCTTTAAATGTGTCAGGTGATAACTTTCATACTGCTTGGGAATTATTAGTCCATAGATACTCTAACAAAACCAAAATAATAGACACCCATGTCAAAGCTTTGCTCAATTTGCCCCAAACAAAAAGTGATTCTTCTTCTCTCAAACAGTTCATTTCTCAAATTTCCACAAATTGGTGTGGACTTAAATCGATATCACTCGATATAGATTTAAGTGAATTAATCTTGCAACATTTAATACTCTCCAAACTAGACTTCAAAACTAGAGAATCGTGGTATCTTAGTAAAGGCTCGGCACAAAGAATGTCAGGATTACAGGAATTATTAGATTTCTTAAACCATAGGGCAAATGCATTGGAATTTAATGAAGGCATTTCTCAAAAATCACAACCAAATTCTGTTCCAGCTGGAAAACCTCATCAAACAGCACCTAACCTCAGGGCGTTTGCTATAAATGTATGCGATTCCAGTCAGTGCATCTTGTGTCCAGAGAAACATCCGTTGTTTAAGTGCGTGAAATTTCAACAGTTAACGGTGCAAGAAAGATTACAGGTGTGTCGTAAAAATTCATTGTGCATGAATTGTTTGTCCAAAGCTGTCAAAGACCACCCTTGTAGCAAAGGGACATGTAGGGTATGTACTCTAAAGCATCATTCTCTTTTGCATGACCCGAATCACAACAAACAGGTAGTGAATTTCAACATAACCTCAAAATCAGATGTAGGAACTCTTGTTAAAGTACAATCTCAATCTTCCCCAGAGGAAGGAGAATGCTCTATGGTTAGTGCTGAACCGCGAGAGGCTGAAAAGGTTTTCTCTCATATGGTCTTTACTGAAGCAAAGAAATTTCGGGGTTTGTTGCCAACTGCTATAATTTTGGTCACTGACAAAAGGGGTAACGATATACCAGTCAGAGCATTGCTAGACTCGGGTAGTGAAGTTTGTTTTATAACGGAAGGCCTTGTCCAACTACTAAATATTCCAAGAACAAAGTGTCACTATTTGATACATTCTGTTAATTATCTAAAATCAGTATCAAATGGGGAAGTGAATGTAACCATCAAATCTCGGTTTAATGATTGGCAAACCGGGGTGCAATGTTTAATAGTTCCATCTATTTCATCAAAATTGCCTCAAACATCCCTTGATTTGTCAAAATTAAAAATTCCAGCACATCTCAAACTAGCAGATGACACGTTTCATTTGTCGAACAAGGTTGACATGTTATTAAATTCCTCAGTGTTCTTTGAAGTTTTCAAAGAAAAAGTATCACTACCTAATGAAATCCCTGTCATTTTGGATACCCTGTTAGGTTCGGTCATAGCAGGATGCATTAACACATAATAAGTTACTACATTCCACATTTCTGTGTATAGGATCCTAATTGTATCCAGTGTACTAATAATTCTGTCGCTTATGGTTTTTATTTATGAGTTATTTATTTTCTAGTTATTTATTTATTATTTATGAGTTTTAGCCACACGATGCTGGCAACAAAATTGCTATTGACAATGAAGCTGCGTGAGCCTTCGACATTTCAATTTAATGTAATTGCTACAACTAGATTTCTCAACGGAATGTGCTGCCTGTGATCGATGAAGGTGGTAACACTATTTCATTACTACTTCTTAACGTTAATTGTTAATTCATTCAGAATACCTTTCTTACTACCCCTTACGATAAGGAGGAGTCTCTATCTTATCAGAATCTATCAATAAGGTTCAATTATTAGCACAAGCTAATGCGTACCAATTCGATCAAGTCGGTCATTGGTATTTGCAGGGCACGTTATAAACCTTGGGTCGTGGTACGCGCCTGTCATACCACTAACGAGGGATCTCCACTTAATTACAGTGGAAAACCTGGCCACAAGTCAATTTATAACGGCTCTGAAAACATTGGGTTTCACTAAGGCTACCCAAGAATCATTTATCGAAATAACGTGTGAGAGGTAACGTACAATTGATACCTCGTTCACATACTTTCTTACTTCCCCTTATGCTAAGGAGGAATCTTATCATGCTAGAACTTTTCAAAAAGTTCAATTCTCATCATAATCTAATACAGATCATCTCTAACAAAGTCAGTCATTAGTAAATGCAGTGCACGTTGTAAACCTTGGGTCGTGGTACGCGCCTGTCATACCACTAACGAGGGATCTCCACTTAAACACAGTGGAAAACCTGGCCACAAGCTAATTTACAACGGCTCTGAAAGGATTTGGTCCCACAGGACCTACGCTCCTTTATTATCCAATTGTCAAAAAACAACACTTAAAACGCTCTCTCATTCAAAATTGTATTTCACTTTCTAAATTGCTGTGTAAACTTGCAGAGATCTATGAGATCCCTCAGGGGACAATATCGATTCTTAGATATTGCCACGGGCCTTGGCGCTCCCGGGGACCTGAAACTACCCGAGCCACCCCCGATTCTAGTTGTCATTTTTTTTTCTTGTTAATTCATGTGATTAAAACAGGATTAGCTAAAACACTGTTTGCAGTGCCAACTTGGAGCTCACCACTCACCCACACAGGGCGTCTACGACTCTTCACTTTTCGGAATTAAAATGACACGCCCAATCATTTTAATAAAAATTAGGTCTATCGTTATCTGCTGGTAGGATTCTTTAAATATCCAGCCAAGAAAACGTCTGAATTGGGAAACCTTTGAAAATAATAGGCTCTAGGCGCCCTGGTCTGTGTGCAAGAGTGGTGACGACAGAAGTTGCACTGTAATAAAACTCACAAATACAAAATTGCATCGATCACAGCACGAGGCAGAGAGTTCATCCTTTCTCTTTGATTATTCATTCGTATTGTCGACACACATCGCCCAGAAATCGAACAGTTTTTATCTTTTTTATTTTCGTTTTTATGGTGCATTGAAGCATCGACCAATACATTTGGTTTACCTACTCTTAATCTTAATAATTTGATCTCTTGTGCGTTTGGGGAGTTCACAGCTCCAAACGATGTTTGTTTTGTTTTGAATTTCAGGTTCGTGAATCCGCTCAGTGATACGAACTACAATAATTATATCTTAACTCGTTGTTGTGTTGTTGTTTTTTTATATTCTCTTTTTGTCTTTGAATTGGCACAGTCAATTTGGAACAGCACTCGGGAAGATGGTATTCGTGACATTCGTTCGCACGAAAAACCGTGTTTTGTTTCGCTCAGTCTTAGTCCTTTTGTCTTGTCTTGTTTTGTATTGTTTAATTTTGTTGCTGTTTTTCTTTCTCTATCAAATTACCAAGGCACCGCCCGGTACCCAATTCGTTCATTACTTATTGCACTCGGTCATGGAACACCGACCTTTTATATCGCAGTTTCTCTAATCTCGCCTTTCGAAAACAAGCTTTTCAAAAAGCATATTCGAAGCAGGATGGCAGAATTCGCTGCTCGTCGAAAGTGACAGTCAGTTCTACAGCGTCCTGGCCCTGCGACTCGTAACCGGGTTCGACGCCCTTCGGGGGCGGGAATAATGTTGACACATTGCCGGCCAAATTACTTCGAATTTGGCGCCTTGTCTTCATTAACAGGGCGTTTGATGTTCTTCGAAGGCGTTTCAAAGGAAAAGACTATACATTTTAAACGTGGCGCCTTCGAGATAGTCTTAATTTTCTCCCAAAACCCGCGCGAATTTCTTCTTCTTTGGTGTCAAAAACATTCATTTCTTTTTGCAAGTTCTTTGAGTCGAATGCAACTTGTTATATTAGTGCGAAGTGCCACCGAAAGATCGCACCAGCTCCCGGCGAAGGTCCACCGGACTTCTCCCGCGTATATTTGCCAAAGGCGAGATGCTTAGAATTTCTATATCAGGCGGCTGATCGCCTCGTCACGACAAGGAGTGCGGAAACAAGCGTTTTGCACGTTTTCAGAATTCGACTCGGAGTGTGCCAGGCACTGTATGTAATACAATCACGTAGATAAAGGCTACGGAATTCGCAAGGAAACGGCAATTTTCGTTGGGCAGAGGTAATTGTGACAACTTCAATACTCTTTGTTTCCTTCGCCAAATAACAATACTTGTAAATTGTGTGTCATTTATTTTCCAGAACATTCTTGTCTAACGAGAGAACTACTGCGACAGAAGAGGCGATGTTCCACTGTTATTTTCATTTTTCAACAACAATGCTCTGCTCTGCTCTCCCAGCCTCTTTCAACTATTTCGCTGCCTTAACAATGGTGCCAGGAAACCCGGGAGCAATAAGTTTTGTGCTAGTGTATCTGAAAGTCTTATCTTTTGTGTTTTTTCTTTAAGTAGTGATTAAATATATAATTGTGAAATTATAAGTGACACTTTCAGTTGTGTGTATAGTGTAATAGTGGTTCTTTCAAACATCTATCTTTGTTTTGGTTAAAGAAACCAAATATCAGTGATTTTCTGTATAGCTTAAGCACTTCACAAGCTGTAAGTCCAAAATGCCTCTAAAAAGACGTCAGATTTTTGCTAAATGGCTACATTTAGATTCAACATTGACTAGAATCGAAGAGAATTTTAATTCTCTCTCAGATATAAGCAGACCAAATTTAGAATGTTTCTTGGACAGGGGTGAGGAATTATGGAAAGATATTAGATTTACAGTTGAAGATGCTATAAAGCAAGAATTTTTAGATGATTTAACCCCCTCATTTGAGAACTTGGAAAGCAGATACATGCATTTTAAAAGCCAATGTCGTTCTGAATTGGCCAAATTATCAGAAAAAACACATGTCGTTAAGCCTAGTTCTATGGGATGCTTACCACATGTGAAACTGCCTACTTTCTCAGGGATGTACGATCAGTTCATGCAATTTCATGATATCTTCCTAACGGCAGTGGTGGAAAATCATTCACTGAGCCCTATCGAAAAATATATGCATCTGCTTTCGCATTTAAAAGGGGAACCGTATATGCTTGTCAGTGCTTTAAATGTGTCAGGTGATAACTTTCATACTGCTTGGGAATTATTAGTCCATAGATACTCTAACAAAACCAAAATAATAGACACCCATGTCAAAGCTTTGCTCAATTTGCCCCAAACAAAAAGTGATTCTTCTTCTCTCAAACAGTTCATTTCTCAAATTTCCACAAATTGGTGTGGACTTAAATCGATATCACTCGATATAGATTTAAGTGAATTAATCTTGCAACATTTAATACTCTCCAAACTAGACTTCAAAACTAGAGAATCGTGGTATCTTAGTAAAGGCTCGGCACAAAGAATGTCAGGATTACAGGAATTATTAGATTTCTTAAACCATAGGGCAAATGCATTGGAATTTAATGAAGGCATTTCTCAAAAATCACAACCAAATTCTGTTCCAGCTGGAAAACCTCATCAAACAGCACCTAACCTCAGGGCGTTTGCTATAAATGTATGCGATTCCAGTCAGTGCATCTTGTGTCCAGAGAAACATCCGTTGTTTAAGTGCGTGAAATTTCAACAGTTAACGGTGCAAGAAAGATTACAGGTGTGTCGTAAAAATTCATTGTGCATGAATTGTTTGTCCAAAGCTGTCAAAGACCACCCTTGTAGCAAAGGGACATGTAGGGTATGTACTCTAAAGCATCATTCTCTTTTGCATGACCCGAATCACAACAAACAGGTAGTGAATTTCAACATAACCTCAAAATCAGATGTAGGAACTCTTGTTAAAGTACAATCTCAATCTTCCCCAGAGGAAGGAGAATGCTCTATGGTTAGTGCTGAACCGCGAGAGGCTGAAAAGGTTTTCTCTCATATGGTCTTTACTGAAGCAAAGAAATTTCGGGGTTTGTTGCCAACTGCTATAATTTTGGTCACTGACAAAAGGGGTAACGATATACCAGTCAGAGCATTGCTAGACTCGGGTAGTGAAGTTTGTTTTATAACGGAAGGCCTTGTCCAACTACTAAATATTCCAAGAACAAAGTGTCACTATTTGATACATTCTGTTAATTATCTAAAATCAGTATCAAATGGGGAAGTGAATGTAACCATCAAATCTCGGTTTAATGATTGGCAAACCGGGGTGCAATGTTTAATAGTTCCATCTATTTCATCAAAATTGCCTCAAACATCCCTTGATTTGTCAAAATTAAAAATTCCAGCACATCTCAAACTAGCAGATGACACGTTTCATTTGTCGAACAAGGTTGACATGTTATTAAATTCCTCAGTGTTCTTTGAAGTTTTCAAAGAAAAAGTATCACTACCTAATGAAATCCCTGTCATTTTGGATACCCTGTTAGGTTCGGTCATAGCAGGATGCATTAACACATAATAAGTTACTACATTCCACATTTCTGTGTATAGGATCCTAATTGTATCCAGTGTACTAATAATTCTGTCGCTTATGGTTTTTATTTATGAGTTATTTATTTTCTAGTTATTTATTTATTATTTATGAGTTTTAGCCACACGATGCTGGCAACAAAATTGCTATTGACAATGAAGCTGCGTGAGCCTTCGACATTTCAATTTAATGTAATTGCTACAACTAGATTTCTCAACGGAATGTGCTGCCTGTGATCGATGAAGGTGGTAACACTATTTCATTACTACTTCTTAACGTTAATTGTTAATTCATTCAGAATACCTTTCTTACTACCCCTTACGATAAGGAGGAGTCTCTATCTTATCAGAATCTATCAATAAGGTTCAATTATTAGCACAAGCTAATGCGTACCAATTCGATCAAGTCGGTCATTGGTATTTGCAGGGCACGTTATAAACCTTGGGTCGTGGTACGCGCCTGTCATACCACTAACGAGGGATCTCCACTTAATTACAGTGGAAAACCTGGCCACAAGTCAATTTATAACGGCTCTGAAAACATTGGGTTTCACTAAGGCTACCCAAGAATCATTTATCGAAATAACGTGTGAGAGGTAACGTACAATTGATACCTCGTTCACATACTTTCTTACTTCCCCTTATGCTAAGGAGGAATCTTATCATGCTAGAACTTTTCAAAAAGTTCAATTCTCATCATAATCTAATACAGATCATCTCTAACAAAGTCAGTCATTAGTAAATGCAGTGCACGTTGTAAACCTTGGGTCGTGGTACGCGCCTGTCATACCACTAACGAGGGATCTCCACTTAAACACAGTGGAAAACCTGGCCACAAGCTAATTTACAACGGCTCTGAAAGGATTTGGTCCCACAGGACCTACGCTCCTTTATTATCCAATTGTCAAAAAACAACACTTAAAACGCTCTCTCATTCAAAATTGTATTTCACTTTCTAAATTGCTGTGTAAACTTGCAGAGATCTATGAGATCCCTCAGGGGACAATATCGATTCTTAGATATTGCCACGGGCCTTGGCGCTCCCGGGGACCTGAAACTACCCGAGCCACCCCCGATTCTAGTTGTCATTTTTTTTTCTTGTTAATTCATGTGATTAAAACAGGATTAGCTAAAACACTGTTTGCAGTGCCAACTTGGAGCTCACCACTCACCCACACAGGGCGTCTACGACTCTTCACTTTTCGGAATTAAAATGACACGCCCAATCATTTTAATAAAAATTAGGTCTATCGTTATCTGCTGGTAGGATTCTTTAAATATCCAGCCAAGAAAACGTCTGAATTGGGAAACCTTTGAAAATAATAGGCTCTAGGCGCCCTGGTCTGTGTGCAAGAGTGGTGACGACAGAAGTTGCACTGTAATAAAACTCACAAATACAAAATTGCATCGATCACAGCACGAGGCAGAGAGTTCATCCTTTCTCTTTGATTATTCATTCGTATTGTCGACACACATCGCCCAGAAATCGAACAGTTTTTATCTTTTTTATTTTCGTTTTTATGGTGCATTGAAGCATCGACCAATACATTTGGTTTACCTACTCTTAATCTTAATAATTTGATCTCTTGTGCGTTTGGGGAGTTCACAGCTCCAAACGATGTTTGTTTTGTTTTGAATTTCAGGTTCGTGAATCCGCTCAGTGATACGAACTACAATAATTATATCTTAACTCGTTGTTGTGTTGTTGTTTTTTTATATTCTCTTTTTGTCTTTGAATTGGCACAGTCAATTTGGAACAGCACTCGGGAAGATGGTATTCGTGACATTCGTTCGCACGAAAAACCGTGTTTTGTTTCGCTCAGTCTTAGTCCTTTTGTCTTGTCTTGTTTTGTATTGTTTAATTTTGTTGCTGTTTTTCTTTCTCTATCAAATTACCAAGGCACCGCCCGGTACCCAATTCGTTCATTACTTATTGCACTCGGTCATGGAACACCGACCTTTTATATCGCAGTTTCTCTAATCTCGCCTTTCGAAAACAAGCTTTTCAAAAAGCATATTCGAAGCAGGATGGCAGAATTCGCTGCTCGTCGAAAGTGACAGTCAGTTCTACAGCGTCCTGGCCCTGCGACTCGTAACCGGGTTCGACGCCCTTCGGGGGCGGGAATAATGTTGACACATTGCCGGCCAAATTACTTCGAATTTGGCGCCTTGTCTTCATTAACAGGGCGTTTGATGTTCTTTGAAGGCGTTTCAAAGGAAAAGACTATACATTTTAAACGTGGCGCCTTCGAGATAGTCTTAATTTTCTCCCAAAACCCGCGCGAATTTCTTCTTCTTTGGTGTCAAAAACATTCATTTCTTTTTGCAAGTTCTTTGAGTCGAATGCAACTTGTTATATTAGTGCGAAGTGCCACCGAAAGATCGCACCAGCTCCCGGCGAAGGTCCACCGGACTTCTCCCGCGTATATTTGCCAAAGGCGAGATGCTTAGAATTTCTATATCAGGCGGCTGATCGCCTCGTCACGACAAGGAGTGCGGAAACAAGCGTTTTGCACGTTTTCAGAATTCGACTCGGAGTGTGCCAGGCACTGTATGTAATACAATCACGTAGATAAAGGCTACGGAATTCGCAAGGAAACGGCAATTTTCGTTGGGCAGAGGTAATTGTGACAACTTCAATACTCTTTGTTTCCTTCGCCAAATAACAATACTTGTAAATTGTGTGTCATTTATTTTCCAGAACATTCTTGTCTAACGAGAGAACTACTGCGACAGAAGAGGCGATGTTCCACTGTTATTTTCATTTTTCAACAACAATGCTCTGCTCTGCTCTCCCAGCCTCTTTCAACTATTTCGCTGCCTTAACAATGGTGCCAGGAAACCCGGGAGCAATAAGTTTTGTGCTAGTGTATCTGAAAGTCTTATCTTTTGTGTTTTTTCTTTAAGTAGTGATTAAATATATAATTGTGAAATTATAAGTGACACTTTCAGTTGTGTGTATAGTGTAATAGTGGTTCTTTCAAACATCTATCTTTGTTTTGGTTAAAGAAACCAAATATCAGTGATTTTCTGTATAGCTTAAGCACTTCACAAGCTGTAAGTCCAAAATGCCTCTAAAAAGACGTCAGATTTTTGCTAAATGGCTACATTTAGATTCAACATTGACTAGAATCGAAGAGAATTTTAATTCTCTCTCAGATATAAGCAGACCAAATTTAGAATGTTTCTTGGACAGGGGTGAGGAATTATGGAAAGATATTAGATTTACAGTTGAAGATGCTATAAAGCAAGAATTTTTAGATGATTTAACCCCCTCATTTGAGAACTTGGAAAGCAGATACATGCATTTTAAAAGCCAATGTCGTTCTGAATTGGCCAAATTATCAGAAAAAACACATGTCGTTAAGCCTAGTTCTATGGGATGCTTACCACATGTGAAACTGCCTACTTTCTCAGGGATGTACGATCAGTTCATGCAATTTCATGATATCTTCCTAACGGCAGTGGTGGAAAATCATTCACTGAGCCCTATCGAAAAATATATGCATCTGCTTTCGCATTTAAAAGGGGAACCGTATATGCTTGTCAGTGCTTTAAATGTGTCAGGTGATAACTTTCATACTGCTTGGGAATTATTAGTCCATAGATACTCTAACAAAACCAAAATAATAGACACCCATGTCAAAGCTTTGCTCAATTTGCCCCAAACAAAAAGTGATTCTTCTTCTCTCAAACAGTTCATTTCTCAAATTTCCACAAATTGGTGTGGACTTAAATCGATATCACTCGATATAGATTTAAGTGAATTAATCTTGCAACATTTAATACTCTCCAAACTAGACTTCAAAACTAGAGAATCGTGGTATCTTAGTAAAGGCTCGGCACAAAGAATGTCAGGATTACAGGAATTATTAGATTTCTTAAACCATAGGGCAAATGCATTGGAATTTAATGAAGGCATTTCTCAAAAATCACAACCAAATTCTGTTCCAGCTGGAAAACCTCATCAAACAGCACCTAACCTCAGGGCGTTTGCTATAAATGTATGCGATTCCAGTCAGTGCATCTTGTGTCCAGAGAAACATCCGTTGTTTAAGTGCGTGAAATTTCAACAGTTAACGGTGCAAGAAAGATTACAGGTGTGTCGTAAAAATTCATTGTGCATGAATTGTTTGTCCAAAGCTGTCAAAGACCACCCTTGTAGCAAAGGGACATGTAGGGTATGTACTCTAAAGCATCATTCTCTTTTGCATGACCCGAATCACAACAAACAGGTAGTGAATTTCAACATAACCTCAAAATCAGATGTAGGAACTCTTGTTAAAGTACAATCTCAATCTTCCCCAGAGGAAGGAGAATGCTCTATGGTTAGTGCTGAACCGCGAGAGGCTGAAAAGGTTTTCTCTCATATGGTCTTTACTGAAGCAAAGAAATTTCGGGGTTTGTTGCCAACTGCTATAATTTTGGTCACTGACAAAAGGGGTAACGATATACCAGTCAGAGCATTGCTAGACTCGGGTAGTGAAGTTTGTTTTATAACGGAAGGCCTTGTCCAACTACTAAATATTCCAAGAACAAAGTGTCACTATTTGATACATTCTGTTAATTATCTAAAATCAGTATCAAATGGGGAAGTGAATGTAACCATCAAATCTCGGTTTAATGATTGGCAAACCGGGGTGCAATGTTTAATAGTTCCATCTATTTCATCAAAATTGCCTCAAACATCCCTTGATTTGTCAAAATTAAAAATTCCAGCACATCTCAAACTAGCAGATGACACGTTTCATTTGTCGAACAAGGTTGACATGTTATTAAATTCCTCAGTGTTCTTTGAAGTTTTCAAAGAAAAAGTATCACTACCTAATGAAATCCCTGTCATTTTGGATACCCTGTTAGGTTCGGTCATAGCAGGATGCATTAACACATAATAAGTTACTACATTCCACATTTCTGTGTATAGGATCCTAATTGTATCCAGTGTACTAATAATTCTGTCGCTTATGGTTTTTATTTATGAGTTATTTATTTTCTAGTTATTTATTTATTATTTATGAGTTTTAGCCACACGATGCTGGCAACAAAATTGCTATTGACAATGAAGCTGCGTGAGCCTTCGACATTTCAATTTAATGTAATTGCTACAACTAGATTTCTCAACGGAATGTGCTGCCTGTGATCGATGAAGGTGGTAACACTATTTCATTACTACTTCTTAACGTTAATTGTTAATTCATTCAGAATACCTTTCTTACTACCCCTTACGATAAGGAGGAGTCTCTATCTTATCAGAATCTATCAATAAGGTTCAATTATTAGCACAAGCTAATGCGTACCAATTCGATCAAGTCGGTCATTGGTATTTGCAGGGCACGTTATAAACCTTGGGTCGTGGTACGCGCCTGTCATACCACTAACGAGGGATCTCCACTTAATTACAGTGGAAAACCTGGCCACAAGTCAATTTATAACGGCTCTGAAAACATTGGGTTTCACTAAGGCTACCCAAGAATCATTTATCGAAATAACGTGTGAGAGGTAACGTACAATTGATACCTCGTTCACATACTTTCTTACTTCCCCTTATGCTAAGGAGGAATCTTATCATGCTAGAACTTTTCAAAAAGTTCAATTCTCATCATAATCTAATACAGATCATCTCTAACAAAGTCAGTCATTAGTAAATGCAGTGCACGTTGTAAACCTTGGGTCGTGGTACGCGCCTGTCATACCACTAACGAGGGATCTCCACTTAAACACAGTGGAAAACCTGGCCACAAGCTAATTTACAACGGCTCTGAAAGGATTTGGTCCCACAGGACCTACGCTCCTTTATTATCCAATTGTCAAAAAACAACACTTAAAACGCTCTCTCATTCAAAATTGTATTTCACTTTCTAAATTGCTGTGTAAACTTGCAGAGATCTATGAGATCCCTCAGGGGACAATATCGATTCTTAGATATTGCCACGGGCCTTGGCGCTCCCGGGGACCTGAAACTACCCGAGCCACCCCCGATTCTAGTTGTCATTTTTTTTTCTTGTTAATTCATGTGATTAAAACAGGATTAGCTAAAACACTGTTTGCAGTGCCAACTTGGAGCTCACCACTCACCCACACAGGGCGTCTACGACTCTTCACTTTTCGGAATTAAAATGACACGCCCAATCATTTTAATAAAAATTAGGTCTATCGTTATCTGCTGGTAGGATTCTTTAAATATCCAGCCAAGAAAACGTCTGAATTGGGAAACCTTTGAAAATAATAGGCTCTAGGCGCCCTGGTCTGTGTGCAAGAGTGGTGACGACAGAAGTTGCACTGTAATAAAACTCACAAATACAAAATTGCATCGATCACAGCACGAGGCAGAGAGTTCATCCTTTCTCTTTGATTATTCATTCGTATTGTCGACACACATCGCCCAGAAATCGAACAGTTTTTATCTTTTTTATTTTCGTTTTTATGGTGCATTGAAGCATCGACCAATACATTTGGTTTACCTACTCTTAATCTTAATAATTTGATCTCTTGTGCGTTTGGGGAGTTCACAGCTCCAAACGATGTTTGTTTTGTTTTGAATTTCAGGTTCGTGAATCCGCTCAGTGATACGAACTACAATAATTATATCTTAACTCGTTGTTGTGTTGTTGTTTTTTTATATTCTCTTTTTGTCTTTGAATTGGCACAGTCAATTTGGAACAGCACTCGGGAAGATGGTATTCGTGACATTCGTTCGCACGAAAAACCGTGTTTTGTTTCGCTCAGTCTTAGTCCTTTTGTCTTGTCTTGTTTTGTATTGTTTAATTTTGTTGCTGTTTTTCTTTCTCTATCAAATTACCAAGGCACCGCCCGGTACCCAATTCGTTCATTACTTATTGCACTCGGTCATGGAACACCGACCTTTTATATCGCAGTTTCTCTAATCTCGCCTTTCGAAAACAAGCTTTTCAAAAAGCATATTCGAAGCAGGATGGCAGAATTCGCTGCTCGTCGAAAGTGACAGTCAGTTCTACAGCGTCCTGGCCCTGCGACTCGTAACCGGGTTCGACGCCCTTCGGGGGCGGGAATAATGTTGACACATTGCCGGCCAAATTACTTCGAATTTGGCGCCTTGTCTTCATTAACAGGGCGTTTGATGTTCTTTGAAGGCGTTTCAAAGGAAAAGACTATACATTTTAAACGTGGCGCCTTCGAGATAGTCTTAATTTTCTCCCAAAACCCGCGCGAATTTCTTCTTCTTTGGTGTCAAAAACATTCATTTCTTTTTGCAAGTTCTTTGAGTCGAATGCAACTTGTTATATTAGTGCGAAGTGCCACCGAAAGATCGCACCAGCTCCCGGCGAAGGTCCACCGGACTTCTCCCGCGTATATTTGCCAAAGGCGAGATGCTTAGAATTTCTATATCAGGCGGCTGATCGCCTCGTCACGACAAGGAGTGCGGAAACAAGCGTTTTGCACGTTTTCAGAATTCGACTCGGAGTGTGCCAGGCACTGTATGTAATACAATCACGTAGATAAAGGCTACGGAATTCGCAAGGAAACGGCAATTTTCGTTGGGCAGAGGTAATTGTGACAACTTCAATACTCTTTGTTTCCTTCGCCAAATAACAATACTTGTAAATTGTGTGTCATTTATTTTCCAGAACATTCTTGTCTAACGAGAGAACTACTGCGACAGAAGAGGCGATGTTCCACTGTTATTTTCATTTTTCAACAACAATGCTCTGCTCTGCTCTCCCAGCCTCTTTCAACTATTTCGCTGCCTTAACAATGGTGCCAGGAAACCCGGGAGCAATAAGTTTTGTGCTAGTGTATCTGAAAGTCTTATCTTTTGTGTTTTTTCTTTAAGTAGTGATTAAATATATAATTGTGAAATTATAAGTGACACTTTCAGTTGTGTGTATAGTGTAATAGTGGTTCTTTCAAACATCTATCTTTGTTTTGGTTAAAGAAACCAAATATCAGTGATTTTCTGTATAGCTTAAGCACTTCACAAGCTGTAAGTCCAAAATGCCTCTAAAAAGACGTCAGATTTTTGCTAAATGGCTACATTTAGATTCAACATTGACTAGAATCGAAGAGAATTTTAATTCTCTCTCAGATATAAGCAGACCAAATTTAGAATGTTTCTTGGACAGGGGTGAGGAATTATGGAAAGATATTAGATTTACAGTTGAAGATGCTATAAAGCAAGAATTTTTAGATGATTTAACCCCCTCATTTGAGAACTTGGAAAGCAGATACATGCATTTTAAAAGCCAATGTCGTTCTGAATTGGCCAAATTATCAGAAAAAACACATGTCGTTAAGCCTAGTTCTATGGGATGCTTACCACATGTGAAACTGCCTACTTTCTCAGGGATGTACGATCAGTTCATGCAATTTCATGATATCTTCCTAACGGCAGTGGTGGAAAATCATTCACTGAGCCCTATCGAAAAATATATGCATCTGCTTTCGCATTTAAAAGGGGAACCGTATATGCTTGTCAGTGCTTTAAATGTGTCAGGTGATAACTTTCATACTGCTTGGGAATTATTAGTCCATAGATACTCTAACAAAACCAAAATAATAGACACCCATGTCAAAGCTTTGCTCAATTTGCCCCAAACAAAAAGTGATTCTTCTTCTCTCAAACAGTTCATTTCTCAAATTTCCACAAATTGGTGTGGACTTAAATCGATATCACTCGATATAGATTTAAGTGAATTAATCTTGCAACATTTAATACTCTCCAAACTAGACTTCAAAACTAGAGAATCGTGGTATCTTAGTAAAGGCTCGGCACAAAGAATGTCAGGATTACAGGAATTATTAGATTTCTTAAACCATAGGGCAAATGCATTGGAATTTAATGAAGGCATTTCTCAAAAATCACAACCAAATTCTGTTCCAGCTGGAAAACCTCATCAAACAGCACCTAACCTCAGGGCGTTTGCTATAAATGTATGCGATTCCAGTCAGTGCATCTTGTGTCCAGAGAAACATCCGTTGTTTAAGTGCGTGAAATTTCAACAGTTAACGGTGCAAGAAAGATTACAGGTGTGTCGTAAAAATTCATTGTGCATGAATTGTTTGTCCAAAGCTGTCAAAGACCACCCTTGTAGCAAAGGGACATGTAGGGTATGTACTCTAAAGCATCATTCTCTTTTGCATGACCCGAATCACAACAAACAGGTAGTGAATTTCAACATAACCTCAAAATCAGATGTAGGAACTCTTGTTAAAGTACAATCTCAATCTTCCCCAGAGGAAGGAGAATGCTCTATGGTTAGTGCTGAACCGCGAGAGGCTGAAAAGGTTTTCTCTCATATGGTCTTTACTGAAGCAAAGAAATTTCGGGGTTTGTTGCCAACTGCTATAATTTTGGTCACTGACAAAAGGGGTAACGATATACCAGTCAGAGCATTGCTAGACTCGGGTAGTGAAGTTTGTTTTATAACGGAAGGCCTTGTCCAACTACTAAATATTCCAAGAACAAAGTGTCACTATTTGATACATTCTGTTAATTATCTAAAATCAGTATCAAATGGGGAAGTGAATGTAACCATCAAATCTCGGTTTAATGATTGGCAAACCGGGGTGCAATGTTTAATAGTTCCATCTATTTCATCAAAATTGCCTCAAACATCCCTTGATTTGTCAAAATTAAAAATTCCAGCACATCTCAAACTAGCAGATGACACGTTTCATTTGTCGAACAAGGTTGACATGTTATTAAATTCCTCAGTGTTCTTTGAAGTTTTCAAAGAAAAAGTATCACTACCTAATGAAATCCCTGTCATTTTGGATACCCTGTTAGGTTCGGTCATAGCAGGATGCATTAACACATAATAAGTTACTACATTCCACATTTCTGTGTATAGGATCCTAATTGTATCCAGTGTACTAATAATTCTGTCGCTTATGGTTTTTATTTATGAGTTATTTATTTTCTAGTTATTTATTTATTATTTATGAGTTTTAGCCACACGATGCTGGCAACAAAATTGCTATTGACAATGAAGCTGCGTGAGCCTTCGACATTTCAATTTAATGTAATTGCTACAACTAGATTTCTCAACGGAATGTGCTGCCTGTGATCGATGAAGGTGGTAACACTATTTCATTACTACTTCTTAACGTTAATTGTTAATTCATTCAGAATACCTTTCTTACTACCCCTTACGATAAGGAGGAGTCTCTATCTTATCAGAATCTATCAATAAGGTTCAATTATTAGCACAAGCTAATGCGTACCAATTCGATCAAGTCGGTCATTGGTATTTGCAGGGCACGTTATAAACCTTGGGTCGTGGTACGCGCCTGTCATACCACTAACGAGGGATCTCCACTTAATTACAGTGGAAAACCTGGCCACAAGTCAATTTATAACGGCTCTGAAAACATTGGGTTTCACTAAGGCTACCCAAGAATCATTTATCGAAATAACGTGTGAGAGGTAACGTACAATTGATACCTCGTTCACATACTTTCTTACTTCCCCTTATGCTAAGGAGGAATCTTATCATGCTAGAACTTTTCAAAAAGTTCAATTCTCATCATAATCTAATACAGATCATCTCTAACAAAGTCAGTCATTAGTAAATGCAGTGCACGTTGTAAACCTTGGGTCGTGGTACGCGCCTGTCATACCACTAACGAGGGATCTCCACTTAAACACAGTGGAAAACCTGGCCACAAGCTAATTTACAACGGCTCTGAAAGGATTTGGTCCCACAGGACCTACGCTCCTTTATTATCCAATTGTCAAAAAACAACACTTAAAACGCTCTCTCATTCAAAATTGTATTTCACTTTCTAAATTGCTGTGTAAACTTGCAGAGATCTATGAGATCCCTCAGGGGACAATATCGATTCTTAGATATTGCCACGGGCCTTGGCGCTCCCGGGGACCTGAAACTACCCGAGCCACCCCCGATTCTAGTTGTCATTTTTTTTTCTTGTTAATTCATGTGATTAAAACAGGATTAGCTAAAACACTGTTTGCAGTGCCAACTTGGAGCTCACCACTCACCCACACAGGGCGTCTACGACTCTTCACTTTTCGGAATTAAAATGACACGCCCAATCATTTTAATAAAAATTAGGTCTATCGTTATCTGCTGGTAGGATTCTTTAAATATCCAGCCAAGAAAACGTCTGAATTGGGAAACCTTTGAAAATAATAGGCTCTAGGCGCCCTGGTCTGTGTGCAAGAGTGGTGACGACAGAAGTTGCACTGTAATAAAACTCACAAATACAAAATTGCATCGATCACAGCACGAGGCAGAGAGTTCATCCTTTCTCTTTGATTATTCATTCGTATTGTCGACACACATCGCCCAGAAATCGAACAGTTTTTATCTTTTTTATTTTCGTTTTTATGGTGCATTGAAGCATCGACCAATACATTTGGTTTACCTACTCTTAATCTTAATAATTTGATCTCTTGTGCGTTTGGGGAGTTCACAGCTCCAAACGATGTTTGTTTTGTTTTGAATTTCAGGTTCGTGAATCCGCTCAGTGATACGAACTACAATAATTATATCTTAACTCGTTGTTGTGTTGTTGTTTTTTTATATTCTCTTTTTGTCTTTGAATTGGCACAGTCAATTTGGAACAGCACTCGGGAAGATGGTATTCGTGACATTCGTTCGCACGAAAAACCGTGTTTTGTTTCGCTCAGTCTTAGTCCTTTTGTCTTGTCTTGTTTTGTATTGTTTAATTTTGTTGCTGTTTTTCTTTCTCTATCAAATTACCAAGGCACCGCCCGGTACCCAATTCGTTCATTACTTATTGCACTCGGTCATGGAACACCGACCTTTTATATCGCAGTTTCTCTAATCTCGCCTTTCGAAAACAAGCTTTTCAAAAAGCATATTCGAAGCAGGATGGCAGAATTCGCTGCTCGTCGAAAGTGACAGTCAGTTCTACAGCGTCCTGGCCCTGCGACTCGTAACCGGGTTCGACGCCCTTCGGGGGCGGGAATAATGTTGACACATTGCCGGCCAAATTACTTCGAATTTGGCGCCTTGTCTTCATTAACAGGGCGTTTGATGTTCTTCGAAGGCGTTTCAAAGGAAAAGACTATACATTTTAAACGTGGCGCCTTCGAGATAGTCTTAATTTTCTCCCAAAACCCGCGCGAATTTCTTCTTCTTTGGTGTCAAAAACATTCATTTCTTTTTGCAAGTTCTTTGAGTCGAATGCAACTTGTTATATTAGTGCGAAGTGCCACCGAAAGATCGCACCAGCTCCCGGCGAAGGTCCACCGGACTTCTCCCGCGTATATTTGCCAAAGGCGAGATGCTTAGAATTTCTATATCAGGCGGCTGATCGCCTCGTCACGACAAGGAGTGCGGAAACAAGCGTTTTGCACGTTTTCAGAATTCGACTCGGAGTGTGCCAGGCACTGTATGTAATACAATCACGTAGATAAAGGCTACGGAATTCGCAAGGAAACGGCAATTTTCGTTGGGCAGAGGTAATTGTGACAACTTCAATACTCTTTGTTTCCTTCGCCAAATAACAATACTTGTAAATTGTGTGTCATTTATTTTCCAGAACATTCTTGTCTAACGAGAGAACTACTGCGACAGAAGAGGCGATGTTCCACTGTTATTTTCATTTTTCAACAACAATGCTCTGCTCTGCTCTCCCAGCCTCTTTCAACTATTTCGCTGCCTTAACAATGGTGCCAGGAAACCCGGGAGCAATAAGTTTTGTGCTAGTGTATCTGAAAGTCTTATCTTTTGTGTTTTTTCTTTAAGTAGTGATTAAATATATAATTGTGAAATTATAAGTGACACTTTCAGTTGTGTGTATAGTGTAATAGTGGTTCTTTCAAACATCTATCTTTGTTTTGGTTAAAGAAACCAAATATCAGTGATTTTCTGTATAGCTTAAGCACTTCACAAGCTGTAAGTCCAAAATGCCTCTAAAAAGACGTCAGATTTTTGCTAAATGGCTACATTTAGATTCAACATTGACTAGAATCGAAGAGAATTTTAATTCTCTCTCAGATATAAGCAGACCAAATTTAGAATGTTTCTTGGACAGGGGTGAGGAATTATGGAAAGATATTAGATTTACAGTTGAAGATGCTATAAAGCAAGAATTTTTAGATGATTTAACCCCCTCATTTGAGAACTTGGAAAGCAGATACATGCATTTTAAAAGCCAATGTCGTTCTGAATTGGCCAAATTATCAGAAAAAACACATGTCGTTAAGCCTAGTTCTATGGGATGCTTACCACATGTGAAACTGCCTACTTTCTCAGGGATGTACGATCAGTTCATGCAATTTCATGATATCTTCCTAACGGCAGTGGTGGAAAATCATTCACTGAGCCCTATCGAAAAATATATGCATCTGCTTTCGCATTTAAAAGGGGAACCGTATATGCTTGTCAGTGCTTTAAATGTGTCAGGTGATAACTTTCATACTGCTTGGGAATTATTAGTCCATAGATACTCTAACAAAACCAAAATAATAGACACCCATGTCAAAGCTTTGCTCAATTTGCCCCAAACAAAAAGTGATTCTTCTTCTCTCAAACAGTTCATTTCTCAAATTTCCACAAATTGGTGTGGACTTAAATCGATATCACTCGATATAGATTTAAGTGAATTAATCTTGCAACATTTAATACTCTCCAAACTAGACTTCAAAACTAGAGAATCGTGGTATCTTAGTAAAGGCTCGGCACAAAGAATGTCAGGATTACAGGAATTATTAGATTTCTTAAACCATAGGGCAAATGCATTGGAATTTAATGAAGGCATTTCTCAAAAATCACAACCAAATTCTGTTCCAGCTGGAAAACCTCATCAAACAGCACCTAACCTCAGGGCGTTTGCTATAAATGTATGCGATTCCAGTCAGTGCATCTTGTGTCCAGAGAAACATCCGTTGTTTAAGTGCGTGAAATTTCAACAGTTAACGGTGCAAGAAAGATTACAAGTGTGTCGTAAAAATTCATTGTGCATGAATTGTTTGTCCAAAGCTGTCAAAGACCACCCTTGTAGCAAAGGGACATGTAGGGTATGTACTCTAAAGCATCATTCTCTTTTGCATGACCCGAATCACAACAAACAGGTAGTGAATTTCAACATAACCTCAAAATCAGATGTAGGAACTCTTGTTAAAGTACAATCTCAATCTTCCCCAGAGGAAGGAGAATGCTCTATGGTTAGTGCTGAACCGCGAGAGGCTGAAAAGGTTTTCTCTCATATGGTCTTTACTGAAGCAAAGAAATTTCGGGGTTTGTTGCCAACTGCTATAATTTTGGTCACTGACAAAAGGGGTAACGATATACCAGTCAGAGCATTGCTAGACTCGGGTAGTGAAGTTTGTTTTATAACGGAAGGCCTTGTCCAACTACTAAATATTCCAAGAACAAAGTGTCACTATTTGATACATTCTGTTAATTATCTAAAATCAGTATCAAATGGGGAAGTGAATGTAACCATCAAATCTCGGTTTAATGATTGGCAAACCGGGGTGCAATGTTTAATAGTTCCATCTATTTCATCAAAATTGCCTCAAACATCCCTTGATTTGTCAAAATTAAAAATTCCAGCACATCTCAAACTAGCAGATGACACGTTTCATTTGTCGAACAAGGTTGACATGTTATTAAATTCCTCAGTGTTCTTTGAAGTTTTCAAAGAAAAAGTATCACTACCTAATGAAATCCCTGTCATTTTGGATACCCTGTTAGGTTCGGTCATAGCAGGATGCATTAACACATAATAAGTTACTACATTCCACATTTCTGTGTATAGGATCCTAATTGTATCCAGTGTACTAATAATTCTGTCGCTTATGGTTTTTATTTATGAGTTATTTATTTTCTAGTTATTTATTTATTATTTATGAGTTTTAGCCACACGATGCTGGCAACAAAATTGCTATTGACAATGAAGCTGCGTGAGCCTTCGACATTTCAATTTAATGTAATTGCTACAACTAGATTTCTCAACGGAATGTGCTGCCTGTGATCGATGAAGGTGGTAACACTATTTCATTACTACTTCTTAACGTTAATTGTTAATTCATTCAGAATACCTTTCTTACTACCCCTTACGATAAGGAGGAGTCTCTATCTTATCAGAATCTATCAATAAGGTTCAATTATTAGCACAAGCTAATGCGTACCAATTCGATCAAGTCGGTCATTGGTATTTGCAGGGCACGTTATAAACCTTGGGTCGTGGTACGCGCCTGTCATACCACTAACGAGGGATCTCCACTTAATTACAGTGGAAAACCTGGCCACAAGTCAATTTATAACGGCTCTGAAAACATTGGGTTTCACTAAGGCTACCCAAGAATCATTTATCGAAATAACGTGTGAGAGGTAACGTACAATTGATACCTCGTTCACATACTTTCTTACTTCCCCTTATGCTAAGGAGGAATCTTATCATGCTAGAACTTTTCAAAAAGTTCAATTCTCATCATAATCTAATACAGATCATCTCTAACAAAGTCAGTCATTAGTAAATGCAGTGCACGTTGTAAACCTTGGGTCGTGGTACGCGCCTGTCATACCACTAACGAGGGATCTCCACTTAAACACAGTGGAAAACCTGGCCACAAGCTAATTTACAACGGCTCTGAAAGGATTTGGTCCCACAGGACCTACGCTCCTTTATTATCCAATTGTCAAAAAACAACACTTAAAACGCTCTCTCATTCAAAATTGTATTTCACTTTCTAAATTGCTGTGTAAACTTGCAGAGATCTATGAGATCCCTCAGGGGACAATATCGATTCTTAGATATTGCCACGGGCCTTGGCGCTCCCGGGGACCTGAAACTACCCGAGCCACCCCCGATTCTAGTTGTCATTTTTTTTTCTTGTTAATTCATGTGATTAAAACAGGATTAGCTAAAACACTGTTTGCAGTGCCAACTTGGAGCTCACCACTCACCCACACAGGGCGTCTACGACTCTTCACTTTTCGGAATTAAAATGACACGCCCAATCATTTTAATAAAAATTAGGTCTATCGTTATCTGCTGGTAGGATTCTTTAAATATCCAGCCAAGAAAACGTCTGAATTGGGAAACCTTTGAAAATAATAGGCTCTAGGCGCCCTGGTCTGTGTGCAAGAGTGGTGACGACAGAAGTTGCACTGTAATAAAACTCACAAATACAAAATTGCATCGATCACAGCACGAGGCAGAGAGTTCATCCTTTCTCTTTGATTATTCATTCGTATTGTCGACACACATCGCCCAGAAATCGAACAGTTTTTATCTTTTTTATTTTCGTTTTTATGGTGCATTGAAGCATCGACCAATACATTTGGTTTACCTACTCTTAATCTTAATAATTTGATCTCTTGTGCGTTTGGGGAGTTCACAGCTCCAAACGATGTTTGTTTTGTTTTGAATTTCAGGTTCGTGAATCCGCTCAGTGATACGAACTACAATAATTATATCTTAACTCGTTGTTGTGTTGTTGTTTTTTTATATTCTCTTTTTGTCTTTGAATTGGCACAGTCAATTTGGAACAGCACTCGGGAAGATGGTATTCGTGACATTCGTTCGCACGAAAAACCGTGTTTTGTTTCGCTCAGTCTTAGTCCTTTTGTCTTGTCTTGTTTTGTATTGTTTAATTTTGTTGCTGTTTTTCTTTCTCTATCAAATTACCAAGGCACCGCCCGGTACCCAATTCGTTCATTACTTATTGCACTCGGTCATGGAACACCGACCTTTTATATCGCAGTTTCTCTAATCTCGCCTTTCGAAAACAAGCTTTTCAAAAAGCATATTCGAAGCAGGATGGCAGAATTCGCTGCTCGTCGAAAGTGACAGTCAGTTCTACAGCGTCCTGGCCCTGCGACTCGTAACCGGGTTCGACGCCCTTCGGGGGCGGGAATAATGTTGACACATTGCCGGCCAAATTACTTCGAATTTGGCGCCTTGTCTTCATTAACAGGGCGTTTGATGTTCTTCGAAGGCGTTTCAAAGGAAAAGACTATACATTTTAAACGTGGCGCCTTCGAGATAGTCTTAATTTTCTCCCAAAACCCGCGCGAATTTCTTCTTCTTTGGTGTCAAAAACATTCATTTCTTTTTGCAAGTTCTTTGAGTCGAATGCAACTTGTTATATTAGTGCGAAGTGCCACCGAAAGATCGCACCAGCTCCCGGCGAAGGTCCACCGGACTTCTCCCGCGTATATTTGCCAAAGGCGAGATGCTTAGAATTTCTATATCAGGCGGCTGATCGCCTCGTCACGACAAGGAGTGCGGAAACAAGCGTTTTGCACGTTTTCAGAATTCGACTCGGAGTGTGCCAGGCACTGTATGTAATACAATCACGTAGATAAAGGCTACGGAATTCGCAAGGAAACGGCAATTTTCGTTGGGCAGAGGTAATTGTGACAACTTCAATACTCTTTGTTTCCTTCGCCAAATAACAATACTTGTAAATTGTGTGTCATTTATTTTCCAGAACATTCTTGTCTAACGAGAGAACTACTGCGACAGAAGAGGCGATGTTCCACTGTTATTTTCATTTTTCAACAACAATGCTCTGCTCTGCTCTCCCAGCCTCTTTCAACTATTTCGCTGCCTTAACAATGGTGCCAGGAAACCCGGGAGCAATAAGTTTTGTGCTAGTGTATCTGAAAGTCTTATCTTTTGTGTTTTTTCTTTAAGTAGTGATTAAATATATAATTGTGAAATTATAAGTGACACTTTCAGTTGTGTGTATAGTGTAATAGTGGTTCTTTCAAACATCTATCTTTGTTTTGGTTAAAGAAACCAAATATCAGTGATTTTCTGTATAGCTTAAGCACTTCACAAGCTGTAAGTCCAAAATGCCTCTAAAAAGACGTCAGATTTTTGCTAAATGGCTACATTTAGATTCAACATTGACTAGAATCGAAGAGAATTTTAATTCTCTCTCAGATATAAGCAGACCAAATTTAGAATGTTTCTTGGACAGGGGTGAGGAATTATGGAAAGATATTAGATTTACAGTTGAAGATGCTATAAAGCAAGAATTTTTAGATGATTTAACCCCCTCATTTGAGAACTTGGAAAGCAGATACATGCATTTTAAAAGCCAATGTCGTTCTGAATTGGCCAAATTATCAGAAAAAAACACATGTCGTTAAGCCTAGTTCTATGGGATGCTTACCACATGTGAAACTGCCTACTTTCTCAGGGATGTACGATCAGTTCATGCAATTTCATGATATCTTCCTAACGGCAGTGGTGGAAAATCATTCACTGAGCCCTATCGAAAAATATATGCATCTGCTTTCGCATTTAAAAGGGGAACCGTATATGCTTGTCAGTGCTTTAAATGTGTCAGGTGATAACTTTCATACTGCTTGGGAATTATTAGTCCATAGATACTCTAACAAAACCAAAATAATAGACACCCATGTCAAAGCTTTGCTCAATTTGCCCCAAACAAAAAGTGATTCTTCTTCTCTCAAACAGTTCATTTCTCAAATTTCCACAAATTGGTGTGGACTTAAATCGATATCACTCGATATAGATTTAAGTGAATTAATCTTGCAACATTTAATACTCTCCAAACTAGACTTCAAAACTAGAGAATCGTGGTATCTTAGTAAAGGCTCGGCACAAAGAATGTCAGGATTACAGGAATTATTAGATTTCTTAAACCATAGGGCAAATGCATTGGAATTTAATGAAGGCATTTCTCAAAAATCACAACCAAATTCTGTTCCAGCTGGAAAACCTCATCAAACAGCACCTAACCTCAGGGCGTTTGCTATAAATGTATGCGATTCCAGTCAGTGCATCTTGTGTCCAGAGAAACATCCGTTGTTTAAGTGCGTGAAATTTCAACAGTTAACGGTGCAAGAAAGATTACAGGTGTGTCGTAAAAATTCATTGTGCATGAATTGTTTGTCCAAAGCTGTCAAAGACCACCCTTGTAGCAAAGGGACATGTAGGGTATGTACTCTAAAGCATCATTCTCTTTTGCATGACCCGAATCACAACAAACAGGTAGTGAATTTCAACATAACCTCAAAATCAGATGTAGGAACTCTTGTTAAAGTACAATCTCAATCTTCCCCAGAGGAAGGAGAATGCTCTATGGTTAGTGCTGAACCGCGAGAGGCTGAAAAGGTTTTCTCTCATATGGTCTTTACTGAAGCAAAGAAATTTCGGGGTTTGTTGCCAACTGCTATAATTTTGGTCACTGACAAAAGGGGTAACGATATACCAGTCAGAGCATTGCTAGACTCGGGTAGTGAAGTTTGTTTTATAACGGAAGGCCTTGTCCAACTACTAAATATTCCAAGAACAAAGTGTCACTATTTGATACATTCTGTTAATTATCTAAAATCAGTATCAAATGGGGAAGTGAATGTAACCATCAAATCTCGGTTTAATGATTGGCAAACCGGGGTGCAATGTTTAATAGTTCCATCTATTTCATCAAAATTGCCTCAAACATCCCTTGATTTGTCAAAATTAAAAATTCCAGCACATCTCAAACTAGCAGATGACACGTTTCATTTGTCGAACAAGGTTGACATGTTATTAAATTCCTCAGTGTTCTTTGAAGTTTTCAAAGAAAAAGTATCACTACCTAATGAAATCCCTGTCATTTTGGATACCCTGTTAGGTTCGGTCATAGCAGGATGCATTAACACATAATAAGTTACTACATTCCACATTTCTGTGTATAGGATCCTAATTGTATCCAGTGTACTAATAATTCTGTCGCTTATGGTTTTTATTTATGAGTTATTTATTTTCTAGTTATTTATTTATTATTTATGAGTTTTAGCCACACGATGCTGGCAACAAAATTGCTATTGACAATGAAGCTGCGTGAGCCTTCGACATTTCAATTTAATGTAATTGCTACAACTAGATTTCTCAACGGAATGTGCTGCCTGTGATCGATGAAGGTGGTAACACTATTTCATTACTACTTCTTAACGTTAATTGTTAATTCATTCAGAATACCTTTCTTACTACCCCTTACGATAAGGAGGAGTCTCTATCTTATCAGAATCTATCAATAAGGTTCAATTATTAGCACAAGCTAATGCGTACCAATTCGATCAAGTCGGTCATTGGTATTTGCAGGGCACGTTATAAACCTTGGGTCGTGGTACGCGCCTGTCATACCACTAACGAGGGATCTCCACTTAATTACAGTGGAAAACCTGGCCACAAGTCAATTTATAACGGCTCTGAAAACATTGGGTTTCACTAAGGCTACCCAAGAATCATTTATCGAAATAACGTGTGAGAGGTAACGTACAATTGATACCTCGTTCACATACTTTCTTACTTCCCCTTATGCTAAGGAGGAATCTTATCATGCTAGAACTTTTCAAAAAGTTCAATTCTCATCATAATCTAATACAGATCATCTCTAACAAAGTCAGTCATTAGTAAATGCAGTGCACGTTGTAAACCTTGGGTCGTGGTACGCGCCTGTCATACCACTAACGAGGGATCTCCACTTAAACACAGTGGAAAACCTGGCCACAAGCTAATTTACAACGGCTCTGAAAGGATTTGGTCCCACAGGACCTACGCTCCTTTATTATCCAATTGTCAAAAAACAACACTTAAAACGCTCTCTCATTCAAAATTGTATTTCACTTTCTAAATTGCTGTGTAAACTTGCAGAGATCTATGAGATCCCTCAGGGGACAATATCGATTCTTAGATATTGCCACGGGCCTTGGCGCTCCCGGGGACCTGAAACTACCCGAGCCACCCCCGATTCTAGTTGTCATTTTTTTTTTCTTGTTAATTCATGTGATTAAAACAGGATTAGCTAAAACACTGTTTGCAGTGCCAACTTGGAGCTCACCACTCACCCACACAGGGCGTCTACGACTCTTCACTTTCGGAATTAAAATGACACGCCCAATCATTTTAATAAAAATTAGGTCTATCGTTATCTGCTGGTAGGATTTCTTTAAATATCCAGCCAAGAAAACGTCTGAATTGGGAAACCTTTGAAAATAATAGGCTCTAGGCGCCCTGGTCTGTGTGCAAGAGTGGTGACGACAGAAGTTGCACTGTAATAAAACTCACAAATACAAAATTGCATCGATCACAGCACGAGGCAGAGAGTTCTTCCTTTCTCTTTGATTATTCATTCGTATTGTCGACACACATCGCCCAGAAATCGAACAGTTTTTATCTTTTTTATTTTCGTTTTTATGGTGCATTGAAGCATCGACCAATACATTTGGTTTACCTACTCTTAATCTAATAATTTGATCTCTTGTGCGTTTGGGGAGTTCACAGCTCCAAACGATGTTTGTTTTGTTTTGGAATTTCAGGTTCGTGAATCCGCTCAGTGATACGAACTACAATAATTATATCTTAACTCGTTGTTGTGTTGTTGTTTTTTATATTCTCTTTTTGTCTTTGAATTGGCACAGTCAATTTGGAACAGCACTCGGGAAGATGGTATTCGTGACATTCGTTCGCACGAAAAACCGTGTTTTGTTTCGCTCAGTCCTTAGTCCTTTTGTCTTGTCTTGTTTTGTATTGTTTAATTTTTTGCTGTTTTTCTTTCTCTATCAAATTACCAAGGCACCGCCCGGTACCATTCGTTCATTACTTATTGCACTCGGTCATGGAACACCGACCTTTTATATCGCAGTTTCTCTAATCTCGCCTTTCGAAAACAAGCTTTTCAAAAAGCATATTCGAAGCAGGATGGCAGAATTCGCTGCTCGTCGAAAGTGACAGTCAGTTCTACAGCGTCCTGGCCCTGCGACTCGTAACCGGGTTCGACGCCCTTCGGGGGCGGGAATAATGTTGAC
>JAZDUA010001565.1:0-51627 GCA_038098605.1 Gryllus longicercus
CTACTGCGACTACTGCGATTACTGCGACTACTGCGACTACTGCGACTACTGCGACTACTGCGAATACTGCGGCTACGGCGACTACTGCGACTACGGCGACTACTGCGACTACTGCGACTACTGCGACTACTGCGACTACGGCGACTACTGCGACTAGTGCGACTACTGCGACTAGTGCGACTAGTGCGACTACTGCGACTACTGCGACTACTGCGACTACTGCGACTACTGCGACTACTGCGACTACTGCGACTACTGCGACTACTGCGACTACTGCAACTACTGCGACTAATGCGACTGCTGGGACTACTGCGACTACTGCGACTACTGCGACTACTGCGACTACTGCGGCTACTGCGACTACTGCGGACTACTGCGACTACTGCAACTACTGCGACTACTGCGACTACTGCGACTACTGCTACTACTGCGACTACTGCGACTTACTGCGACTACTGCGACCTCTGCGACTACTGCGACTACTGCGACTACTGGGACTACTGCGACTACTGCGACTACTGCGACTACTGCGACTACGGCGACTACTGCGTCTACTGCGACTACTGCGACTACTGCGACTACTGCGACTACTGCGACTACGGCGACTACTGCCACTACTGCGACTACTGCGACTACTGCGACTACTGCGACTACTGCGACTACAACGTCTACGGAAACTACTGCGACTAGTGCGACTTCTGCGACTAGTGCGACTACTGGGACTAGTGCGACTACTGCGACTAGTGCGACTACAACGACAAGTGCGACTACTGCGACTACAGCGACTACTTCGACTAGTGCGACTACTGCGACTAGTGCGACTACTGCGACTAGTGCGACTAGAGCGACTACTGCGACTACTGCGACTACTGCGTTACTGCGACTACTGCGACCTCTGCGACTACTGCGACTACTGCGACTAGTGCGACTACTGCGACTACCTCGACTACTGCGACTACTGCGACTACTGCGACTAGTGCGACTACTTCGACTACTGCGACTACTGCGACTACTGCGACTAGTGCGCCTACTGCGACTACTGCGATTACTGCGACTACTGCGACTACTGCGACTACTGCGACTACTGCGACTACTGCGGCTACGGCGACTACTGCGACTACGGCGACTACTGCGACTACTAAGACTACTGCGACTACTGCGACTACTGCGACTACTGCGACTACGGCGTCTACTGCGACTACTGCGACTACTGCGACTACTGCGACTACTGGGACTACTGCGACTACTGCGACTACTGCGACTACTGCGACCTCTGCGACTACTGCGACTACTGCGACTACGGCGACTACTGCGACTACTGCGACTACTGCGACTACTGCGACTACTGCAACTACTGCGACTGCGGCGACTACTGCGACTACTGCGACTACTGCGACTACTGCGACTACTGCGACTACTGCGACTACGGCGACTACTCCCACTACTGCGACTACTGCGACTACTGCGACTACTGCGATTACTGCGACTACAACGACTACGGAAACTACTGCGACTAGTGCGACTACTGCGACTAGTGCGACTACTGGGATTAGTGCGACTACTGCGACTAGTGCGACTACAACGACAAGTGCGACTACTGCGACTAGAGCGACTCCTGCGGACTAGTGCGACTACTGCGACTAGTGCGACTACTGTGTTTACTGCGACTACTGCGACCTCTGCGACTACTGCAACTACTGCGACTACTGCGACTACAACGACTACGGAAACTACTGCGACTAGTGCGACTACTGCGACTAGTGCGACTACTGGGACTAGTGCGACTACTGCGACTAGTGCCACTACAACGACAAGTGCGACTACTGCGACTAGAGCGACTACTGCGACTAGTGCGAACACTGCGACTAGTGCGACTACTGCGACTATTTCGACTAGTGCGACTACTGCGACTACTGCGACTACTGCGTTACTGCGACTACTGCGACTTCTGCGACCTCTGCGACTACTGCGACTACTGCGACTAGTGCGACTACTGCGACTACTGCGACTACTGCGACTACTGCGACTACTGCGACTACTGCGACTAGTGCGCCTACTGCGACTACTGCGAATACTGCGACTACTGCGACTACTGCGACTACTGCGACTACTGCGGCTACGGCGACTACTGCCACTACGGCGACTACTGCGACTACTGCGACTACTGCGACTACTGCGACTATTGCGACTACTGCGACTAGTGCGACAAGTGCGACTACTGCGACTACTGCGACTACTGCGACTACTGCGACTACTGCGACTACTGCAACTTCTGCGACTACTGCGACTACTGCGACTACTGCGACTACTGCGACTACTGCGACTACTGCCACTACTGCGACTACTGCGACTACTGCGACCTACTGCGACTACTGCGACTTACTGCGAATACTGCGACTAACTGCGACTACTGCGACTACTGCGGACTACTGCGACTACTGGGACTACTGCGACTACTGCGACTACAGCGACTACTGCGACTACTGCGACTACTGCGACTACTGCGACTACTGCAACTTCTGCGACTACTGCGACTACTGCGACTACTGCGACTACTGCGACTACTGCGACTACCGCGACCTCTGCGGACTACTGGCGACTACTGCGACTACGGCAACTACTGCGACTACTGCGACTACTGCGACTACTGCGACTACGGCGACTACTGCGACTACTGCGACTACTGCGACTACTGCGACTACTGCGACTACTGCGACTACGGCGGCTACTCCCACTACTGCGACTACTGCGACTAATGCGACTACTGCGACTACTGCGACTGCAACGACTACGGAAACTACTGCGACTAGTGCGACTACTGCGACCAGTGCGACTACTGGGACTAGTGCGACCACTGCTTACTAGTGCGACTACAACGACAAGTGCGACTACTGCGACTAGAGCGACTACTGCGACTAGTGCGACTACTGAGACTAGTGCGACTACTGCGACTAGTGCTACTAGTGCGACTACTGCGACTACTGCGACTACTGCGTTACTGCGACTACTGCGACCTCTGCGACTACTGCGACTACAACGACTACGGAAACTACTGCGACTAGTGCGACTACGGCGACTAGTGCGACTACTGGGACTAGTGCGACTACTGCGACTAGTGCGACTACAACGACAAGTGCGACTACTGCGACTAGAGCGACTACTTCGACTAGTGCGACTACTGCGACTAGTGCGACTACTGCGACTAGTGCGACTAGAGCGACTACTGCGACTACTGCGACTACTGCGTTACTGCGACTACTGCGACCTCTGCGACTACTGCGACTACTGCGACTAGTGCGACTACTGCGACTACCTCGACTACTGCGACTACTGCGACTAGTGCGACTACTGGGGACTAGTGCGACTACTGCGACTAGTGCGACTACAACGACAAGTGCGACTACTGCGACAAGAGCGACTACTGCGACTAGTGCGACTACTGCGACTAGTGCGACTACTGCGACTAGTGCGACTAGTGCGACTACTGCGACTACTGCGACTTACTGCGTTACTGCGACTACTGCGACCTCTGCGATTACTGCAACTACTGCGACTACTGCGACTACAACGACTACGGAAACTACTGCGACTAGTGCGACTACTGCGACTAGTGCGACTACTGGGACTAGTGCGACTACTGCGACTAGTGCGACTACAACGACAAGTGCGACTACTGCGACTAGAGCGACTACTGCGACTAGTGCGACTACTGCGACTAGTGCGACTACTGCGACTAGTGCGACTAGTGCGACTACTGCGACTACTGCGACTACTGCGTTACTGCGACTACTGCGACCTCTGCGACTACTGCGACTACTGCGACTAGTGCGACTACTGCGACTACTGCGACTACTGCGACTACTGCGACTACTGCGACTACTGCGACTACTGCGACTAGTGCGACTACTGCGACTACTGCGACTACTGCGACTACTGCGACTACTGCGACAAGTGCGCCTACTGCGACTACTGCGATTACTGCGACTACTGCGACTACTGCGACTACTGCGACTACTGCGACTACTGCGAGTGCGACTAGTGCGACTACTGCGACTACTGCGACTACTGCGTTACTGCGACTACTGCGACCTCTGCGACTACTGCGACTACTGCGACTAGTGCGACTACTGCGACTACTGCGACTACTGCGACTACTGCGACTACTGCGACTACTGCGACTACTGCGACTAGCTGCGACTACTGCGACTACTGCGACTACTGCGACTACTGCGACAAGTGCGCCTACTGCGACTACTGCGATTACTGCGACTACTGCGACTACTGCGACTACTGCGACTACTGCGACTACTGCGACTACCTGCGACTACTGCGACTAGTGCGACTACTACTAGTGCGACTACTGCGACTAGTGCGACTACTGCGACTAGTGCGACTACTGCGACTAGTGCGACTACTGCGACTACAGCGACTACTGCGTCTACTGCGACTACTGCGACTACTGCGACTACTGCGACTACAGCGGACTACTGCGTCTACTGCGACTACTGCGACTACTGCGACTACGGCGAACACTGCGACTACTGCGACTACTGCGACTACTGCGACTACTGCGACTACTGCGACTACTGCGACTACTGCGACTACTGCGACTACTGCGACTACTGCGACTACTGCGACTACGGCAACTACTGCGACTACTGCGACTACTGCGACTACTGCGACTACTGCGACTACTGCGACTACTGCGACTACTGCGACTACTGCGACTACTGCGACTACGGCGACTACTGCCACTACTGCGACTACTGCGACTACTGCGACTACAACGACTACGGAAACTACTGCGACTAGTGCGACTACTGCGACTAGTGCGACTACTAGGACTAGTGCAACTACTGCGACTAGTGCGACTACAACGACAAGTGCGACTACTGCGACTAGAGCGACTACTGCGACTAGTGCGACTACTGCGACTAGTGCGACTACTGCGACTAGTGCGACTAGTGCGACTACTGCGACTACTGCGACTACTGCGTTACTGCGACTACTGCGACCACTGCGACTATTGCGACTACTGCGACTAGTGCGACTACTGCGACTACTGCGACTACTGCGACTACTTCGACTACTGCGACTACTGCGACTACTGCGACTACTGCGGCTACGGCGACTACTGCGACTAGGCGACTGCTGCGAAAACTGCGACTACTGCGACTACTGCGACTACTGCGACTACTGCGACTACGGCGACTACGGCGACTACTGCGACTACTGCGACTACTGCGACTACTGCGACTACTGCGACTACTGCGACTACTGCGACTAGTGCGACTAATGCGACTAGTGCGACTAGTGCGACTACTGCGACTACTGCGACTACTGCGACTACTGCGACTACTGCGCCTACTGCGACTACCGTGACTACGGCGACTACTCCCACTACTGCGACTACTGCGACTACTGCGACTACAACGACTACGGAAACTACTGCGACTAGTGCGACTACTGCGACTAGTGCGACTGCTGGGACTAGTGCGACTACTGCGACTAGTGCGACTACAACGACAAGTGCGACTACTGCGACTAGAGCGACTACTGCGACTAGTGCGACTACTGCGACTACTGCGACTGCTGCGACTAGTGCGACTAGTGCGACTACTGCGACTACTGCGACTACTGCGTTACTGCGACTACTGCGACCTCTGCGACTACTGCGACTACTGCGACTACTGCGACTACAACGACTACGGAAACTACTGCGACTAGTGCGACTACTGCGACTAGTGCGACTACTGGGACTAGTGCGACTAGTGCGACTACTGCGCCTACTGCGACTACTGCGATTACTGCGACTACTGCGACTACTGCGACTACTGCGACTACTGCGACTACTGCGGCTACGGCGACTACTGCGACTACGGCGACGACTGCGACTACTGCGACTACTGCGACTACTGCGACTACTGCGACTACGGCGACTACGGCGACAACTGCGACTACTGCGACTACTGCGACTACTGCGACTACTGCGACTACTGCGACTATTGCGACTACTGCGACTAGTGCGACAAGTGCGACTACTGCGACTACTGCGACTACTGCGACTACTGCGACTACTGCCACTACTGCGACTACTGCGACTACTGCGACTACTGCGACTACTGCGACGACTGCGAATACTGCGACTACTGCGACTACTGCGACTACTGCGACTACTGCGACTACTGGGACTACTGCGACTACTGCGACTACTGCGACTACTGCGACTACTGCGACTACTGCGACTACTGCGACTACTGCAACTTCTGCGACTACTGCGACTACTGCGACTACTGCGACTACTGCGACTACTGCGACTACTGCGACCTCTGCGACTACTGCGACTACTGCGACTACGGCAACTACTGCGACTACTGCGACTACTGCGACTACTGCGACTACGGCGACTACTGCGACTACTGCGACTACTGCGACTACTGCGACTACTGCGACTACGGCGGCTACTCCCACTACTGCGACTACTGCGACTAATGCGACTACTGCGACTACTGCGACTACAACGACTACGGAAACTACTGCGACTAGTGCGACTACTGCGACCAGTGCGACTACTGGGAATAGTGCGACCACTGCTACTAGTGCGACTACAACGACAAGTGCGACTACTGCGACTAGAGCGACTACTGCGACTAGTGCGACTACTGCGACTAGTGCGACTACTGCGACTAGTGCTACTAGTGCGACTACTGCGACTACTGCGACTACTGCGTTACTGCGACTACTGCGACCTCTGCGACTACTGCGACTACAACGGACTACGGAAACTACTGCGACTAGTGCGACTACGGCGACTAGTGCGACTACTGGGACTAGTGCGACTACTGCGACTAGTGCGACTACAACGACAAGTGCGACTACTACGACTAGAGCGACTACTGCGACTAGGGCGACTACTGCAACTAGTGCGACTACTGCGACTAGTGCGACTATTGCGACTACTGCGACTACTGCGACTACTGCGTTACTGCGACTACTGCGACCTCTGCGACTACTGCGACTACTGCGACTTGTGCGACTACTGCGACTACTGCGACTACTGCGACTTCTGCGACTACTGCGACTACTGCGACTACTGCGACTACTGCGACTACTGCGACTACTGCGACTACTGCGACTACTGCGACTACTGCGACGACGGCGACTACTGCCACTACTGCGACTACTGCGACTACTGCGACTACAACGACTACGGAAACTACTGCGACTAGTGCGACTACTGCGACTAGTGCGACTACTAGGACTAGTGCGACTACTGCGACTAGTGCGACTACAACGACAAGTGCGACTACTGCGACTAGAGCGACTACTGCGACTAGTGCGACTACTGCGACTAGTGCGACTACTGCGACTAGTGCGACTAGTGCGACTACTGCGACTACTGCGACTACTGCGTTACTGCGACTACTGCGACCACTGCGACTATTGCGACTACTGCGACTAGTGCGACTACTGCGACTACTGCGACTACTGCGACTACTTCGACTACTGCGACTAGTGCGACTACTGCGACTACTGCGACTACTGCGACTACTGCGACTACTGCGACTAGTGCGCCTACTGCGACTACTGCGATTACTGCGCTACTACTGCGACTACTGCGACTACTGCGACTACTGCGACTACTGCGGCTACGGCGACTACTGCGACTAGGCGACTACTGCGAAAACTGCGACTACTGCGACTACTGCGACTACTGCGACTACTGCGACTACGGCGACTACGGCGACTACTGCGACTACTGCGACTACTGCGACTACTGCGACTACTGCGACTACTGCGACTACTGCGACTAGTGCGACTAATGCGACTAGTGCAACTAGTGCGACTACTGCGACTAAAGCGACTACTGCGACTACTGCGACTACTGCGCCTACTGCGACTACCGTGACTACGGCGACTACTCCCACTACTGCGACTACTGCGACTACTGCGACTACAACGACTACGGAAACTACTGCGACTACTGCGTTACTGCGACTACTGCGACCTCTGCGACTACTGCGACTACTGCGACTACTGCGACTACAACGACTACGGAAACTACTGCGACTAGTGCGACTACTGCGACTAGTGCGACTACTGGGACTAGTGCGACTAGTGCGACTACTGCGCCTACTGCGACTACTGCGATTACTGCGACTACTGCGACTACTGCGACTACTGCGACTACTGCGACTACTGCGGCTACGGCGACTACTGCGACTACGGCGACGACTGCGACTACTGCGACTACTGCGACTACTGCGACTACTGCGACTCTACGGCGACTACGGCGACAACTGCGACTACTGCGACTACTGCGACTACTGCGACTACTGCGACTACTGCGACTATTGCGACTACTGCGACTAGTGCGACAAGTGCGACTACTGCGACTACTGCGACTACTGCGACTACTGCGACTACTGCCACTACTGCGACTACTGCGACTACTGCGACTACTGCGACTACTGCGACGACTGCGAATACTGCGACTACTGCGACTACTGCGACTACTGCGACTACTGCGACTACTGGGACTACTGCGACTACTGCGACTACTGCGACTACTGCGACTACTGCGACTACTGCGACTACTGCGACTACTGCAACTTCTGCGACTACTGCGACTACTGCGACTACTGCGACTACTGCGACTACTGCGACTACTGCGACCTCTGCGACTACTGCGACTACTGCGACTACGGCAACTACTGCGACTACTGCGACTACTGCGACTACTGCGACTACGGCGACTACTGCGACTACTGCGACTACTGCGACTACTGCGACTACGGCGGCTACTCCCACTACTGCGACTACTGCGACTAATGCGACTACTGCGACTACTGCGACTACAACGACTACGGAAACTACTGCGACTAGTGCGACTACTGCGACCAGTGCGACTACTGGGACTAGTGCGACCACTGCTACTAGTGCGACTACAACGACAAGTGCGACTACTGCGACTAGAGCGACTACTGCGACTAGTGCGACTACTGCGACTAGTGCGACTACTGCGACTAGTGCTACTAGTGCGACTACTGCGACTACTGCGACTACTGCGTTACTGCGACTACTGCGACCTCTGCGACTACTGCGACTACAACGACTACGGAAACTACTGCGACTAGTGCGACTACGGCGACTAGTGCGACTACTGGGACTAGTGCGACTACTGCGACTAGTGCGACTACAACGACAAGTGCGACTACTACGACTAGAGCGACTACTGCGACTAGGGCGACTACTGCAACTAGTGCGACTACTGCGACTAGTGCGACTATTGCGACTACTGCGACTACTGCGACTACTGCGTTACTGCGACTACTGCGACCTCTGCGACTACTGCGACTACTGCGACTTGTGCGACTACTGCGACTAATGCGACTACTGCGACTTCTGCGACTACTGCGACTAGTGCGACTACTGCGACTACTGCGACTACTGCGACTACTGCGACTACTGCGACTACTGCGACTAGTGCGCCTACTGCGACTACTGCGATTACTGCGACTACTGCGACTACTGCGACTAATGCGACTACTGCGACTACTGCGGCTACGGCGACTACTGCGACTACGGCGACTACTGCGACTACTGCGACTACTGCGACTACTGCGACTAGTGCGCCTACTGCGACTACTGCGATTACTGCGACTACTGCGACTACTGCGACTACTGCGACTACTGCGAATACTGCGGCTACGGCGACTATTGCGACTACGGCGACTACTGCGACTACTGCGACTACTGCGACTACTGCGACTACTGCGACTACTGCGACTACGGCGACTACTGCGACTAGTGCGACTACTGCGACTAGTGCGACTAGTGCGACTACTGCGACTACTGCGACTACTGCGACTACTGCGACTACTGCGACTACTGCGACTACTGCGACTACTGCGACTACTGCGACTACTGCAACTACTGCGACTAATGCGACTGCTGGGACTACTGCGACTACTGCGACTACTGCGACTACTGCGACTACTGCGGCTACTGCGACTACTGCGACTACTGCGACTACTGCAACTACTGCGACTACTGCGACTACTGCGACTACTGCTACTACTGCGACTACTGCGACTACTGCGACTACTGCGACCTCTGCGACTACTGCGACTACTGCGACTACGGCGACTACTGCGACTACTGCGACTACTGCGACTACTGCGACTACGGCGACTACTGCGTCTACTGCGACTACTGCGACTACTGCGACTACTGCGACTACTGCGACTACGGCGACTACTGCCACTACTGCGACTACTGCGACTACTGCGACTACTGCGACTACTGCGACTACAACGTCTACGGAAACTACTGCGACTAGTGCGACTTCTGCGACTAGTGCGACTACTGGGACTAGTGCGACTACTGCGACTAGTGCGACTACAACGACAAGTGCGACTACTGCGACTACAGCGACTACTTCGACTAGTGCGACTACTGCGACTAGTGCGACTACTGCGACTAGTGCGACTAGAGCGACTACTGCGACTACTGCGACTACTGCGTTACTGCGACTACTGCGACCTCTGCGACTACTGCGACTACTGCGACTAGTGCGACTACTGCGACTACCTCGACTACTGCGACTACTGCGACTACTGCGACTAGTGCGACTACTGCGACTACTGCGACTACTGCGACTACTGCGACTAGTGCGCCTACTGCGACTACTGCGATTACTGCGACTACTGCGACTACTGCGACTACTGCGACTACTGCGACTAATGCGGCTACGGCGACTACTGCGACTACGGCGACTACTGCGACTACTAAGACTACTGCGACTACTGCGACTACTGCGACTACTGCGACTACGGCGTCTACTGCGACTACTGCGACTACTGCGACTACTGCGACTACTGGGACTACTGCGACTACTGCGACTACTGCGACTACTGCGACCTCTGCGACTACTGCGACTACTGCGACTACGGCGACTACTGCGACTACTGCGACTACTGCGACTACTGCGACTACTGCAACTACTGCGACTGCGGCGACTACTGCGACTACTGCGACTACTGCGACTACTGCGACTACTGCGACTACTGCGACTACGGCGACTACTCCCACTACTGCGACTACTGCGACTACTGCGACTACTGCGATTACTGCGACTACAACGACTACGGAAACTACTGCGACTAGTGCGACTACTGCGACTAGTGCGACTACTGGGATTAGTGCGACTACTGCGACTAGTGCGACTACAACGACAAGTGCGACTACTGCGACTAGAGCGACTCCTGCGACTAGTGCGACTACTGCGACTAGTGCGACTACTGTGTTACTGCGACTACTGCGACCTCTGCGACTACTGCAACTACTGCGACTACTGCGACTACAACGACTACGGAAACTACTGCGACTAGTGCGACTACTGCGACTAGTGCGACTACTGGGACTAGTGCGACTACTGCGACTAGTGCCACTACAACGACAAGTGCGACTACTGCGACTAGAGCGACTACTGCGACTAGTGCGACTACTGCGACTAGTGCGACTACTGCGACTATTTCGACTAGTGCGACTACTGCGACTACTGCGACTACTGCGTTACTGCGACTACTGCGACCTCTGCGACTACTGCGACTACTGCGACTAGTGCGACTACTGCGACTACTGCGACTACTGCGACTACTGCGACTACTGCGACTACTGCGACTAGTGCGCCTACTGCGACTACTGCGAATACTGCGACTACTGCGCCTACTGCGACTACTGCGACTACTGCGGCTACGGCGACTACTGCCACTACGGCGACTACTGCGACTACTGCGACTACTGCGACTACTGCGACTACTGCGACTATTGCGACTACGGCGACTACGGCGACTACTGCGACTACTGCGACTACTGCGACTACTGCGACTACTGCGAATACTGCGATTACTGCGACTAGTGCGACTACTGCGACTAATGCGACTACTGCGACTACTGCGACTACTGCGACTACTGCGACTACTGCGACTACTGCGAGTACTGCGCCTACTGCGACTACTGCGACTACTGCGACTACTGCGACTACTGCGACTACTGCGACTACTGTGACTACTGCGACTACTGCGACTACTGCGACTACTGCGACTACTGCGACTACAGCGACTACTGCGTCTACTGCGACTACTGCAACTACTGCGACTACTGCGACTACTGCGACTACTGCTACTACTGCGACTACTGCGACTACTGCGACTACTGCGACCTCTGCGACTACTGCGACTACTGCGACTACGGCGACTACTGCGACTACTGCGACTACTGCGACTACTGCGACTACTGCGACTACTGCGACTATTGCGACTACGGCGACTACTGCGACTACTGCGACTACTGCGACTACTGCGACTACGGCGACTACTGCCACTACTGCGACTACTGCGACTACTGCGACTACTGCGACTACAACGACTACGGAAACTACTGCGACTAGTGCGACTACTGCGACTAGTGCGACTACTGGGACTAGTGCGACTACTGCGACTAGTGCGACTACAACGACAAGTGCGACTACTGCGACTAGAGCGACTACTGCGACAAGTGCGACTACTGCGACTAGTGCGACTACTGCGACTAGTGCGACTACTGCGACTACTGCGACTACTGCGTTTCTGCGACTACTGCGACCTCTGCGACTATTGCGACTAATGCGACTAGTGCGACTACTGCGACTACTGCGACCACTGCGACTACTGCGACTAGTGCGACTACTGCGACTACTGCGATTACTGCGACTACTGCGACTACTGCGACTTCTGCGACTACTGCGACTACTGCGGCTACGGCGACTACTGCGACTACGGCGACTACTGCGAAAACTGCGACTACTGCGACTACTGCGACTACTGCGACTACTGCGACTACAACGACTACGGAAACTACTGCGACTAGTGCGACTACTGCGACTAGTGCGACTACTGGGACTAGTGCGACTAGTGCGACTACTGCGCCTACTGCGACTACTGCGATTACTGCGACTACTGCGACTACTGCGACTACTGCGACTACTGCGACTACTGCGGCTACGGCGACTACTGCGACTACGGCGACGACTGCGACTACTGCGACTACTGCGACTACTGCGACTACTGCGACTACGGCGACCACGGCGACTACTGCGACTACTGCGACTACTGCGACTACTGCGACTACTGCGACCATTGCGACTACTGCGACTAGTGCGACAAGTGCGACTACTGCGACTACTGCGACTACTGCGACTACTGCGACTACTGCGACTACTGCGACTACTGCGACTACTGCGACTACTGCGACTACTGCGAATACTGCGACTACTGCGACTACTGCGACTACTGCGACTACTGCGACTACTGGGACTACTGCGACTACTGCGACTACTGCGACTACTGCGACTACTGCGACTACTGCGACTACTGCGACTACTGCGACTACTGCGACTACTGCGACTACTGCGACTACTGCGACCTCTGCGACTACTGCGACTACTGCGACTACGGCAATTACTGCGACTACTGCGACTACTGCGACTACGGCGACTACTGCGACTACTGCGACTACTGCGACTACTGCGACTACTGCGACTACTGCGACTACGGCGGCTACTCCCACTACTGCGACTACTGCGACTAATGCGACTACTGCGACTACTGCGACTACAACGACTACGGAAACTACTGCGACTAGTGCGACTACTGCGACCAGTGCGACTACTGGGACTAGTGCGACCACTGCTACTAGTGCGACTACAACGACAAGTGCGACTACTGCGACTAGAGCGACTACTGCGACTAGTGCGACTACTGCGACTAGTGCGACTACTGCGACTAGTGCTACTAGTGCGACTACTGCGACTACTGCGACTACTGCGTTACTGCGACTACTGCGACCTCTGCGACTACAACGACTACGGAAACTACTGCGACTAGTGCGACTACGGCGACTAGTGCGACTACTGGGACTAGTGCGACTACTGCGACTAGTGCGACTACAACGACAAGTGCGACTACTGCGACTAGAGCGACTACTGCGACTAGTGCGACTACTGCAACTAGTGCGACTACTGCGACTAGTGCGACTATTGCGACTACTGCGACTACTGCGACTACTGCGTTACTGCGACTACTGCGACCTCTGCGACTACTGCGACTACTGCGACTTGTGCGACTACTGCGACTACTGCGACTACTGCGACTACTGCGACTACTGCGACTAGTGCGACTTCTCCGACTACTGCGACTACTGCGACTACTGCGACTACTGCGACTACTGCGACTAGTGCGCCTACTGCGACTACTGCGATTACTGCGACTACTGCGACTACTGCGAATACTGCGACTACTGCGACTACTGCGGCTACGGCGACTACTTCGACTACGGCGACTACTGCGACTACTGCGACTACTGCGACTACTGCGACTAGTGCGCCTACTGCGACTACTGCGATTACTGCGACTACTGCGACTACTGCGACTACTGCGACTACTGCGAATACTGCGGCTACGGCGACTACTGCGACTACGGCGACTACTGCGACTACTGCGACTAGTGCGACTACTGCGACTACTGCGACTTCTGCGACTACTGCGACTACGGCGACTACTGCGACTAGTGCGACTACTGCGACTAGTGCGACTAGTGCGACTACTGCGACTACTGCGACTACTGCGACTACTGCGACTACTGCGACTACTGCGACTACTGCGACTACTGCGACTACTGCGACTACTGCAACTACTGCGACTAATGCGACTACTGGGACTACTGCGACTACTGCGACTACTGCGACTACTGCGACTACTGCGACTACTGCGACTACTGCTACTACTGCGACTACTGCGACTACTGCGACTACTGCGACCTCTGCGACTACTGCGACTACTGCGACTACGGCGACTACTGCGACTACTGCGAATACTGCGACTACTGCGACTACTGCGACTACTGCGACTACGGCGACTACTGCGTCTACTGCGACTACTGCGACTACTGCGACTACTGCGACTACTGCGACTACGGCGACTACTGCCACTACTGCGACTACTGCGACTACTGCGACTACTGCGACTACTGCGACTACAACGACTACGGAAACTACTGCGACTAGTGCGACTACTGCGACTAGTGCGACTACTGGGACTAGTGCGACTACTGCGACTAGTGCGACTACAACGACAAGTGCGACTACTGCGACTAGAGCGACTACTGCGACTAGTGGGACTACTGCGACTAGTGCGACTACTGCGACTAGTGCGACTAGTGCGACTACTGCGACTACTGCGACTACTGCGTTACTGCGACTACTGCGACCTCTGCGACTACTGCGACTACTGCGACTAGTGCGACTACTGCGACTACTGCGACTACTGCGACTACTGCGACTACTGCGACTAGTGCGACTACTGCGACTACTGCGACTACTGCGACTACTGCGACTACTGCGACAAGTGCGCCTACTGCGACTACTGCGATTACTGCGACTACTGCGACTACTGCGACTACTGCGACTACTGCGACTACTGCGACTACTGCGACTACTGCGACTACTGCGACTACAGCGACTACTGCGTCTACTGCGACTACTGCGACTACTGCGACTACTGCGACTACAGCGACTACTGCGTCTACTGCGACTACTGCGACTACTGCGACTACGGCGAACACTGCGACTACTGCGACTACTGCGACTACTGCAACTACTGCGACTACTCTGACTACTGCGACTACTGCGACTACTGCGACTACTGCGACTACTGCGACTACTGCGACTACGGCGACTACTGCGACTACTGCGACTACTGCGACTACTGCGACTACTGCGACTACTGCGACTACTGCGACTACTGCGACTACTGCGACTACGGCGACTACTGCCACTACTGCGACTACTGCGACTACTGCGACTACTGCGACTACAACGACTACGGAAACTACTGCGACTAGTGCGACTACTGCGACTAGTGCGACTACTGGGACTAGTGCGACTACTGCGACTAGTGCGACTACAACGACAAGTGCGACTACTGCGACTAGAGCGACTACTGCGACTAGTGCGACTACTGCGACTAGTGCGACTACTGCGACTAGTGCGACTAGTGCGACTACTGCGACTACTGCGACTACTGCGTTACTGGGACTACTGCGACCACTGCGACTATTGCGACTACTGCGACTAGTGCGACTACTGCGACTACTGCGACTACTGCGACTACTTCGACTACTGCGACTAGTGCGACTACTGCGACTACTGCGACTACTGCGACTACTGCGACTACTGCGACTAGTGCGCCTACTGCGACTACTGCGATTACTGCGACTACTGCGACTACTGCGACTACTGCGACTACTGCGACTACTGCGGCTACGGCGACTACTGCGACTACGGCGACTACTGCGAAAACTGCGACTACTGCGACTACTGCGACTACTGCGACTACGGCGACTACGGCGACTACTGCGACTACAGCGACTACTGCGACTACTGCGACTACTGCGACTACTGCGACTACTGCGACTAGTGCGACTACTGCGACTAGTGCGACTAGTGCGACTACTGCGACTACTGCGACTACTGCGACTACTGCGACTACTGCGCCTACTGCGACTACCGCGACTACGGCGACTACTCCCACTACTGCGACTACTGCGACTACTGCGACTACAACGACTACGGAAACTACTGCGACTAGTGCGACTACTGCGACTAGTGCGACTGCTGGGACTAGTGCGACTACTGCGACTAGTGCGACTACAACGACAAGTGCGACTACTGCGACTAGAGCGACTACTGCGACTAGTGTGACTACTGCGACTACTGCGACTGCTGCGACTAGTGCGACTAGTGCGACTACTGCGACTACTGCGACTACTGCGTTACTGCGACTACTGCGACCTCTGCGACTACTGCGACTACTGCGAATACAACGACTACGGAAACTACTGCGACTAGTGCGACTACTGCGACTAGTGCGACTACTGGGACTAGTGCGACTAGTGCGACTACTGCGCCTACTGCGACTACTGCGATTACTGCGACTACTGCGACTACTGCGACTACTGCGACTACTGCGACTACTGCGGCTACGGCGACTACTGCGACTACGGCGACGACTGCGACTACTGCGACTACTGCGACTACTGCGACTACTGCGACTACGGCGACCACGGCGACTACTGCGACTACTGCGACTACTGCGACTACTGCGACTACTGCGACTACTGCGACTATTGCGACTACTGCGACTAGTGCGACAAGTGCGACTACTGCGACTACTGCGACTACTGCGACTACTGCGACTACTGCGACTACTGCGACTACTGCGACTACTGCGACTACTGCGAATACTGCGACTACTGCGACTACTGCGACTACTGCGACTACTGCGACTACTGGGACTACTGCGACTACTGCGACTACTGCGACTACTGCGACTACTGCGACTACTGCGACTACTGCGACTACTGCGACTACTGCGACTACTGCGACTACTGCGACCTCTGCGACTACTGCGACTACTGCGACTACGGCAATTACTGCGACTACTGCGACTACTGCGACTACGGCGACTACTGCGACTACTGCGACTACTGCGACTACGGCGAATACTGCGACTACTGCGACTACGGCGGCTACTCCCACTACTGCGACTACTGCGACTAATGCGACTACTGCGACTACTGCGACTACAACGACTACGGAAACTACTGCGACTAGTGCGACTACTGCGACCAGTGCGACTACTGGGACTAGTGCGACCACTGCTACTAGTGCGACTACAACGACAAGTGCGACTACTGCGACTAGAGCGACTACTGCGACTAGTGCGACTACTGCGACTAGTGCGACTACTGCGACTAGTGCTACTAGTGCGACTACTGCGACTACTGCGTTACTGCGACTACTGCGACCTCTGCGACTACAACGACTACGGAAACTACTGCGACTAGTGCGACTACGGCGACTAGTGCGACTACTGGGACTAGTGCGACTACTGCGACTAGTGCGACTACAACGACATGTGCGACTACTGCGACTAGAGCGACTACTGCGACTAGTGCGACTACTGCAACTAGTGCGACTACTGCGACTAGTGCGACTATTGCGACTACTGCGACTACTGCGACTACTGCGTTACTGCGACTACTGCGACCTCTGCGACTACTGCGACTACTGCGACTTGTGCGACTACTGCGACTACTGCGACTACTGCGACTACTGCGACTACTGCGACTAGTGCGACTTCTCCGACTACTGCGACTACTGCGACTACTGCGACTACTGCGACTACTGCGACTAGTTCGCCTACTGCGACTACTGCGATTACTGCGACTACTGCGACTACTGCGAATACTGCAACTACTGCGACTACTGCGGCTACGGCGACTACTTCGACTACGGCGACTACTGCGACTACTGCGACTACTGCGACTACTGCGACTAGTGCGCCTACTGCGACTACTGCGATTACTGCGACTACTGCGACTACTGCGACTACTGCGACTACTGCGAATACTGCGGCTACGGCGACTACTGCGACTACGGCGACTACTGCGACTACTGCGACTACTGCGACTACTGCGACTACTGCGACTACTGCGACTACTGCGACTACTGCGACTACGGCGACTACTGCGACTAGTGCGACTACTGCGACTAGTGCGACTAGTGCGACTACTGCGACTACTGCGACTACTGCGACTACTGCGACTACTGCGACTACTGCGACTACTGCGACTACTGCGACTACTGCGACTACTGCAACTACTGCGACTAATGCGACTACTGGGACTACTGCGACTACTGCGACTACTGCGACTACTGCGACTACTGCGACTACTGCGACTACTGCTACTACTGCGACTACTGCGACTACTGCGACTACTGCGACCTCTGCGACTACTGCGACTACTGCGACTACGGCGACTACTGCGACTACTGCGAATACTGCGACTACTGCGACTACTGCGACTACTGCGACTACGGCGACTACTGCGTCTACTGCGACTACTGCGACTACTGCGACTACTGCGACTACTGCGACTACGGCGACTACTGCCACTACTGCGACTACTGCGACTACTGCGACTACTGCGACTACTGCGACTACAACGACTACGGAAACTACTGCGACTAGTGCGACTTCTGCGACTAGTGCGACTACTGGGACTAGTGCGACTACTGCGACTAGTGCGACTACAACGACAAGTGCGACTACTGCGACTAGAGCGACTACTTCGACTAGTGCGACTACTGCGACTAGTGCGACTACTGCGACTAGTGCGACTAGAGCGACTACTGCGACTACTGCGACTACTGCGTTACTGCGACTACTGCGACCTCTGCGACTACTGCGACTACTGCGACTAGTGCGACTACTGCGACTACTGCGACTACTGCGACTACTGCGACTAGTGCGACTACTGCGACTAATGCGACTACTGCGACTACTGCGACTACTGCGACTAGTGCGCCTACTGCGACTACTGCGATTACTGCTACTACTGCGACTACTGCGACTACTGCGACTACTGCGACTACTGCGACTACTGCGACTACTGCGGCTACGGCGACTACTGCGACTACGGCGACTACTGCGACTACTAAGACTACTGCGACTACTGCGACTACTGCGACTATTGCGACTACGTCGTCTACGGCGACTACTGCGACTACTGCGACTACTGCGACTACTGGGACTACTGCGACTACTGCGACTACTGCGACTACTGCGACCTCTGCGACTACTGCGACTACTGCGACTACGGCGACTACTGCGACTACTGCGACTACTGCGACTAGTGCGCCTACTGCGACTACTGCGATTACTGCTACTACTGCGACTACTGCGACTACTGCGACTACTGCGACTACTGCGACTACTGCGACTACTGCGGCTACGGCGACTACTGCGACTACGGCGACTACTGCGACTACTAAGACTACTGCGACTACTGCGACTACTGCGACTATTGCGACTACGGCGTCTACGGCGACTACTGCGACTACTGCGACTACTGCGACTACTGGGACTACTGCGACTACTGCGACTACGGCGACTACTGCGACTACTAAGACTACTGCGACTACTGCGACTACTGCGACTATTGCGACTACGGCGTCTACGGCGACTACTGCGACTACTGCGACTACTGCGACTACTGGGACTACTGCGACTACTGCGACTACTGCGACTACTGCGACCTCTGCGACTACTGCGACTACTGCGACTACGGCGACTACTGCGACTACTGCGACTACTGCGACTAGTGCGCCTACTGCGACTACTGCGATTACTGCTACTACTGCGACTACTGCGACTACTGCGACTACTGCGACTACTGCGACTACTGCGACTACTGCGGCTACGGCGACTACTGCGACTACGGCGACTACTGCGACTACTAAGACTACTGCGACTACTGCGACTACTGCGACTATTGCGACTACGGCGTCTACGGCGACTACTGCGACTACTGCGACTACTGCGACTACTGGGACTACTGCGACTACTGCGACTACTGCGATTACTGCGACTACAACGACTACGGAAACTACTGCGACTAGTGCGACTACTGCGACTAGTGCGACTACTGGGACTAGTGCGACTACTGCGACTAGTGCGACTAGAACTACAAGTGCGACTACTGGGACTAGAGCGACTACTGCGACTAGTGCGACTACTGCGACTAGTGCGACTACTGCGACTAGTGCGACTATGGCGACTACTGCGACTACTGCGACTACTGCGTTACTGCGACTACTGCGACCTCTGCGACTACTGCGACTACTGCGACTAGTGCGAATACTGCGACTACTGCGACTACTGCGACTACTGCGACTACTGCGACTAGTGCGACTACTGCGACTACTGCGACTACTGCGACTACTGCGACTAGTGCGACTACTGCGACTACTGCGACTACTGCGACTACTGCGACTACTGCGACTAGTGCGACTACTGCGACTACTGCGACTACTGCGACTACTGCGACTACTGCGACTACTGCGACTAGTGCACCTACTGCGACTACTGCGATTACTGCGACTACTGCGACTACTGCGACTACTGCGACTACTGCGACTACTGCGACTACTGCGGCTACGGCGACTACTGCGACTACGGCGACTACTGCGACTACTGCGACTACTGCGACTACTGCGACTACTGCGACTACTGCGACTACTGCGACTACGGCGACTACGGCGACTACTGCGACTACTGCGACTACTGCGACTACTGCGACTACTGCGACTAGTGCGACTACTGCGACTAGTGCGACTATTGCGACTACTGCGACTACTGCGACTACTGCGACTACTGCGACTACTGCGACTACTGCGACTACTGCGACTACTGCGACTACTGCGACTACTGCGACTACTGCGACTACTGCGACTACTGGGACTACTGCGACTACTGCGACTACTGCGACTACTGCCACTACTGCGACTACTGCGACTACTGGGACTACTGCGACTACGGCGACTACGGCGACTACTGCGACTACTGCGACTACTGCGACTACTGCGACTACTGCGACTACTGCGACTAGTGCGACTATTGCGACTAGTGCGACTAGTGCGACTACTGCGACTACTGCGACTACTGCGACTACTGCGACTACTGCGACTACTGCGACTACTGCGACTACTGCGACTACTGCGACTACTGCGACTACTGCGACTACTGCGACTACTGCGACTACTGCGACTACTGCGACTACTGCGACTTCTGCGACTACTGCGACTACTGCGACTACTGCGACTACTGCGGCTACTGCAACTACTGCGACTACTGCGACTACTGCGACTACTGCGACTACTGCGACTACTGCGACCTCTGCGACTACTGCGACTACTGCGATTACTGCAACTTCTGCGACTACTGCGACTACTGCGACTACTGCGACTACTGCGACTACTGCGACTACTGCGACTACGGCGACTACTGCGAATACTGCGACTACTGCGACTACTGCGACTACTGCGACTACTGCGACTACGGCGACTACTCCCACTACTGCGACTACTGCGACTACTGCGACTACTGCGACTACTGCGACTACTGCGACTACTGCGACTACAACGACTACGGAAACTACTGCGACTAGTGCGACTACTGCGACTAGTGCGACTACTGGGACTAGTGCGACTAGTGCGACTACAACGACAAGTGCGACTACTGCGTCTAGAGCGACTACTGCGACTAGTACGACTACTGCGACTAGTGCGACTACTGCGACTAGTGCGACTAGTGCGACTACTGCGACTACTGCGACTCCAGTGTTACTGCGACTACTGCGACCTCTGCGACTACTGCGACTACTGCGATTAGTGCGACTACTGCGACTACTGCGACTACTGCGACTACTGCGACTAGTGCGACTACTGCGACTACTTCGACTACTGCGACTACTGCGACTACTGCGACTAGTGCACCTACTGCGACTACTGCGATTACTGCGACTACTGCGACTACTGCGACTACTGCGACTACTTCGACTACTGCGGCTACGGCGACTACTGCGACTACGGCGACTACTGCGACTACTGCGACTACTGCGATTACTGCAACTACTGCGACTACTGCGACTACTGCGACTACTGCGACTACTGCGACTACTGCGACTACTGCGACTACTGCGACTACTGCGACCTCTGCGACTACTGCGACTACTGCGACTACGGCGACTACTGCGACTACTGCGACTACTGCGACTACTGCGACTACTGCGACTACTGCGACTAGTGCGACTTCTGCGACTAGTGCGACTAGTGCGACTACTGCGACTACTGCGACTACTGCGACTACTGCGACTACTGCGACTACTGCGACTACTGCGACCACTGCGACTACTGCGACTACTGCGACTACTGCGACTACTGCGACTACTGCGACTACTGCGACTACTGCGACTACTGCGACTACTGCGACTACTGCGACTACTGCGACTACTGCGACTACTGCGACCTCTGCGACTACTGCGACTACTGCGACTACGGCGACTACTGCGACTACTGCGACTACTGCGACTACTGCGACTACTGCGACTACTGCGACTACTGCGACTACGGCGACTACTGCGACTACTGCGACTTTTGCGACTACTGCGACTACTGCGACTACGGCGACTACTGCCACTACTGCGACTACTGCGACTACTGCGACTACTGCGACTACAACGACTACGGAAACTACTGCGACTAGTGCGACTACTGCGACTAGTGCGACTACTGGTACTAGTGCGACTACTGCGACTAGTGCGACTACAACGACAAGTGCGACTACTGCGACTAGAGCGACTACTGCGACTAGTGCGACTACTGCGACTAGTGCGACTACTGCGACTAGTGCGACTAGTGCGACTACTGCGACTACTGCGACTACTGCGTTACTGCGACTACTGCGACCTCTGCGACTACTGCAACTACTGTGACTATTGCGACTACAACGACTACGGAAACTACTGCGACTAGTGCGACTTCTGCTACTAGTGCGACTACTGGGACTAGTGCGACTACTGCGACTAGTGCGACTACAACGACAAGTGCGACTACTGCGACTAGAGCGACTACTGCGACTAGTGCGACTACTGCGACTAGTGCGACTACTACGACTATTTCGACTAGTGCGACTACTGCGACTACTGCGACTACTGCGTTACTGCGACTACTGCGAACTCTGCGACTACTGCGACTACTGCGACTAGTGCGATTACTGCGACTACTGCGACTACTGCGACTACTGCGACTAGTGCGACTACTGCGACTACTGCGACTACTGCGACTACTGCGACTAGTGCGCCTACTGCGACTACTGCGATTACTGCGACTACTGCGACTACTGCGACTACTGCGACTACTGCGGCTACGGCGACTACTGCGACTACGGCGACTACTGCGACTACTGCGACTACTGCGACTACTGCGACTACTGCGACTAGTGCGACTACTGCGACTAATGCGACTAGTGCGACTACTGCGACTACTGCGACTACTGCGACTACTGCGACTACTGCGACTACTGCGACTACTGCGACTACTGCGAGTACTGCGACTACTGCGACTACTGCGACTACTGCGACTTCTGCGACTACTGCGACTACTGCGCCTAATGCGACTACTGGGACTACTGCGACTACTGCGACTACTGCGACTACTGTGACTACAGCGACTACTGCGACTACTGCGGTTACTGCAACTACTGCGACTACTGCGACTACTGCGACTACTGCTACTACTGCGACTACTGCGACTACTGCGACTACTGCGACCTCTGCGACTACTGCGACTACTGCGACTACGGCGACTACTGCGACTACTGCGACTACTGCGACTACTGCGACTACTGCGACTATTGCGACTACGGCGACTACTGCGACTACTGCGACTACTGCGACTATTGCGACTACTGCGACTACGGCGACTACTGCCACTACTGCGACTACTGCGACTACTGCGACTACTGCGACTACAACGACTACGGAAACTACTGCGACTAGTGCGACTACTGCGACTAGTGCGACTACTGGGACTAGTGCGACTACTGCGACTAGTGCGACTACAACGACAAGTGCGACTACTGCGACTAGAGCGACTACTGCGACAAGTGCGACTACTGCGACAAGTGCGACTACTGCGACTAGTGCGACTACTGCGACTAGTGCGACTAGTGCGACTATTGCGACTACTGCGACTACTGCGTTTCTGCGACTACTGCGACCTCTGCGACCTCGTCAGTTCTTGTCTGGACGTCGTCAGTTCTTGTCTGGACGTCGTAGCGAGCGGACGTGTCTTGGGGATCGCTCTCTCTTCCAGGTAAAGAGATAATGGGCTGCGACCTGCAGGCGTACCGGGCCCGCATCGGCGGCTGGGCCGCCCGCGTGGCGTGCGTGCTGAGAAGGGGTAGCGTTTCTGCTCCTTCTCTGGACGCCTTTGCGTTGCTTATTATAGCAACATTATTATTTATTGGTGGCGTCGAAATGAATCCTGGCCCGGTGTTAACGCGACGCGGCGCACCAGTAGACGTTTCGTGGAGGTGCGTCGAGTGTTGTAACGGCGTAGGTGGACTGCGCGATGAACTGGCGCGTCTTCGACAGGAGTTCCTGAAGGTAACGGCGAAGCTGGCTGCAACTCAAAAGGAGCTCCAAACTCTGAGGGTAGCCACAAGAGTGCCTGAGGTGGAGAGGGCAGCAGAGTCCGCAACGGTGACAGTGCAGCTGGCCACAGCAGACCGGCCAACGGAGGTGACGGCGCCGGCCCAGGCGGCCGCGCCGGCCCTGGCTGCCGCGCCGGCCCCGGCCCCGGCTGCCGCGCCGGCCCCGACGGTTTCAACGACGACGACGGCAACAAAATCCTATGCATCGGCTGTGAGGGGCCCAGCGGCAATGAAACTTCGAAAAGGGACGAATCGCAAGAAGTGTGTTGTGTTCGGTGACTCCATAGTGCGACACGTGGGTCACGAAAACCTACAGGTCATGTGCTTCCCGGGAATCCGCGTGGAGCAACTGAAAGCGCAGATCGAAGCCAGTGAGGTGGAAGCCCCGGAAACTGTTATCATTCACGGAGGCTCCAATAATTTACGGGGATGTCGCTCGTTTGACCACCTCACGGGCGAGATCTAGGATCTTGGGGTAGCAGCTAAGAAGCGCTTTCCATCCGCCCGCATAGTGCTTAGTGGTGTAATCCGCCGCCGGGATGTTTGGTCCCGTAAAGTCGCTAGGGTGAATCGCGACATGGACTATGTGGCAAAAGCGCTCGGATTCATCTTTGTGGATCCGAACGGGTGGATCTCGGAGAGCGCCCTAGGCCGGGACGGCGTCCACCTCACCCGGAGGGGCGTCGCGGCGCTCAGTGGCCTCTACACCAGAGTAGCTGAGTTCTGCGCACGCCCTCCTGTCAACCGTTGACGCTGTGAATGCCCGCCGATCTTGCACGCTACGGTTGAATCGCGGGCTGTGGAGATAGGAGCGGAAGCTGAGGGTCTCGCACTGGTGCTGGAAGCTTCAGCGGACAAGTGTGTGATGGCGGAGACGGCGGAGACGGCGGAGACGGCGGAGACGGCGGAGACGGCGGAGACGGCGGAGACGGCGGAGACGGCGGCGACGGCGGCGACGGCGGCGACGGCGGCGACGGCGGCGACGGCGGCGACGGCGGCGACGGCGGCGACGGCGGCGACGGCGGCGACGGCGGCGACGGCGGCGACGGCGGCGACGGCGGCGACGGCGGCGACGGCGGCGACGGCGGCGACGGCGGTGACGACGGCGGTGACGACGGCGGTGACGACGGCGGTGACGACGGCGGCGACGGCGACGGCGGCGACGGCGGAAACGGCGGCGGCGACGGGATATATTCAGGTGAGGAATGGCTTTCTAAGATTGTTGCAGGTAAACTGTCGAAGTATAGTTAATAAAACCATTGAGTTTTGGAACCTAGTTGATTCGTGCGATGCCGATATAGTGATAGGGACAGAATCGTGGTTATCAGATGACGTAGCTAATTCTGAAATCTTACGCTCCGGCTATAAATTATATCGAAGAGATAGAAAAACAAGAGGCGGTGGAGTTTTTCTCTGCGTTAAGACAGCGTTATATGTTAGAAATAGTTGGTTTAGTAACAACCTGGAAATTTTAGGAATGGAAATTGACGTACTAGGAAATCCCGTGGAAATTATTGCTTGTTACAGGCCGCCAAACGATGGGTATGAAATTTTAGATGAAATCGGTGATAGGCTGGAAAACAGAAACGGTCGGTCTATTCTTCTCGCTGGCGACTTAAACCTTCCCGACGCTAATTGGAAAGGAGAGGTGTGCGACAGGAAACTTCCAACGCGCGTCAATCGTCTGGTATGGGAGCAGGGATTAACGCAGGTAGTCGACAAACCCACGCGGCAGGGAGCAATTTTAGACATTTTCCTTGTTTATCCAGCAGAAATGTTCCTTTCCTGCGACGTCTTTCAGGGAATTAGCGACCACAAAGCAGTTATGGTAGAAGTTCAGGTAAATGTAATTAAGCGACCTAAGGCAAAAGGAACGATAGTCAGGCAATATAGAAAAGCGAACATTGAAGGACTTCGTAGTTTCTTAAGAGAAAAATACAATCATTTTCTAAGAACAGAAGGGGGAATAGAGGAGCAATGGGGAGCTTTTAAAACAATCGTTGAAACCGCTTTAGATACGTATGTTCCTTGCAAAATACTGAAAAGTAATTCTGATCCTGAATATTTTAACGGGGCAATACGACGTTTAAAGAGAAAAGTTAGGCTAGCATTTAATAGGAGACATCGTAGCATTGCTGACATGATAACGTTCAAAAAATACTACAAGGAATTAGAAAAAGAAAAGAAAATTGCTCATGAATTATTTTTAAGAAACATGTTGGAGACGGGACGAAATAATTGGTCAAGCTTTTACAAATATGTCCGCAGACGCCGGGGGAATAAGGAAGAAATTCAGGAAATTCGAGTCACAGATAACGAGCCACTGCACGACGACCAGGCAAAAGCAAATGCGTTCAACGCGTATTTCGTATCGGTATTCAAACCAGAACGGGCGCAAGAGCATGTTCATTATTTTCCAGTAGAAAATCAATTTAAACTCCACGCATGGGAACTCCGCAATCGTATAAAATCACTGGAAAACGGTAAATCACGCGGGCCAGACGGTATCTCGACAGATTTTATTAAACTCTGTGGTGAGGCGATATTGCCCTATTTGTTAAGATTATTCAATATTTCCATTAATAATGCAAGTTTACCAGACGATTGGAAGGCAGCTATAGTGGTTCCAATTTTCAAAAATGGCGATAAAACGAAAGTATGTAATTATAGACCTGTATCCCTCACTTCAGTAGTATGCAAAATAATGGAGCATTTAATAGCTGGGTACATTCGTCGCGAATGGGAGAAAGTGAACTGGATTTTCCACGGACAGCATGGGTTTAGAAGTCAACATTCGTGCGAAAGTCAAATTGTTTCTCTTTTTCAAGATCTAGCTGACGTAGTTGACGCGGGTGGGAGGGTGGATGCAGTAGTAATCGACTTCGCGAAAGCATTCGACGTGGTACCGCATAATTTACTTATTAGGAAAGTATTAACCTCAGGAGTTGACGCTAGAGTTGTGAGGTGGATAAGCGAATTTCTAAGGGACAGGAAACAAAAAGTTCGAATTGGCAATCAGTTTTCGACTACGGGAAATGTTACTTCAGGGGTTCCACAGGGAAGTGTGTTAGGACCATTACTCTTCTTAGCGTACGTGAACGATCTCCATGTGAACATACAATCAAAGGTGCGTTTATTTGCAGACGATTGTGTTATATACCGAAAAATCAAAGATAGCACTGACGAACAAATATTACAGCAGGATTTAGAGCATTTACGTGATTGGGCTGAAAAAAATGACATGGGAATTAATGGATCTAAAAGCAAAACAATAACGTTCGGGCGGGGACGAAATTATGAGGAACCAGACTATCGTTTAGGTGAGGTAATCATCCCAAGAGTCTCATCATGCAAGTATTTAGGCATTCATCTAGATAGTAAATTAGGGTGGGAGGTGCATATAAATCAGACAGTAAGAAAAGCGTGGAAGTCTTTACATTTTGTAATGCGAATACTAAAGAAAAGTTCTGCAAACGCCAAAGAGTTAGCATATCTTACGCTGGTTCGCCCTCTCATGGAATACGGAGTTGCGTGTTGGGATCCATACAGAAAGGCGCACCGGAAAAATCTAGATAGAATACAGAGAAAAGCGAATAAGTTTACCTATAGACGTAACGTAACAAAAAAAGTCATGGGAACCTCTAGAAACGAGAAGAACAAAGGCGAGGCTTTGCGCTCTTTATAAATCGTACGTAGGTCAACCAGCTTGGAAGGAAATTCAGATTAGACTAGAAAAACCAAATTATTTCGGCCGAAGCGATCACACCCACAAAATTCGAGCAAGGAAACAAAATTCAGATCTTGGGAAGTTTTCCTTTTGTAATAGAACAATTAGAGATTGGAACAGTTTACCTGCGGCAGTTTTCAAAGCTTTTCCTCTCAGTGTCCGAAGTTTTAGAAATAAGTTAGAACAAGATAACAGTAATTGATATTAAATGAGTAAGTGTTGTGTAGTGCGGTGTAGTGCTGTGAAGTGATGGTCAGTGTAATTCAAAACAAAAAAGTGTAGTGTAGTGAAGTGTAGTGAAGTGAAGTGCGGTGAACGCGAACAATGCTCTTTTCAATGCTGCTTTTCGTCTTGTACTGTATTGTACGGTATTATTATTATTATTATTATTATTATTATTATTATTATTATTATTATTATTATTATTATTATTATTATTATTATTATTATTATTATTATTATTATTATTATTATTATTATTATATTATTATTATTATTATTATTATTATTATTATTATTATTATTATTATTATTATTATTATTATTATTATTATTATTATTATATTATTATTATTATTATTATTATTATTATTATATTATTATTATTATTATTATTATTATTATTATATTATTATTATTATTATTGTTATTATTTTATTATTAATGTAAGTCTTGTAATTTCTGCAATTATTGATACTTAACTGCCACCGGGTCATACCCATTTGCAGTTCTAATAAATCTATCTATCTATCTCTGCGACTATTGCGACTACTGCGACTAGTGCGACTACTGCGGCTAGTGCGACTACAACGACAAGTGCGACTACTGCGACTAGAGCGACTACTGCGACTAGTGCGACTACTGCGACTAGTGCGACTACTGCGAATAGTGCGACTAGTGCGACTACTGCGACTACTGCGACTACTGCGTTACTGCGACTACTGCGACCTCTGCGACTACTGCGACTACTGCGACTAGTGCGACTACTGCGACTACTGCGACTACTGCGACTACTGCGACTATTGCGACTAGTGCGACTACTGCGACTACTGCGACTACTGCGACTACTGCGACTAGTGCGCCTACTGCGACTACTGCGATTACTGCGACTACTGCGACTACTGCGACTACTGCGACTACTGCGGCTACGGCGACTACTGCGACTACGGCGACTACTGCGACTACTGCGACTACTGCGACTACTGCGACTACTGCGACTACTGCGACTACTGCGACTACGGCGACTACGGCGACTACTGCGACTACTGCGACTACTGCGACTACTGCGACTACTGCGACTACTGCGACTATTGCGACTACTGCGACTAGTGCGACAAGTGCGACAACTGCGACTACTGCGACTACTGCGACTACTGCGACTACTGCGACTACTGCGACTACTGCGACTACTGCGACTACTGCGACTACTGCGACTACTGCGACTACTGCGACTACTGCGACTACTGCGACTACTGCGACTACTGCGACTACTGCGACTACTGCGTCTACTGCGACTACTGCGACTACTGCGACTACGGCGAACACTGCGACTACTGCGACTACTGCGACTACTGCGACTACTGCGACTACTGCGACTACTGCGACTACTGCGACTACTGCGACTACTGCGACTACTGCGACTACTGCGACTACTGCGACTACTGCGACTACAACGACTACGGAAACTACTGCGACTAGTGCAACAACTGCGACTAGTGCGACTACTGGGACTAGTGCGACTACTGCGACTAGTGCGACTACAACGACAAGTGCGACTACTGCGACAAGAGCGACTACTGCGACAAGTGCGACTACTGCGACTAGTGCGACTACTGCGACTAGTGCGACTAGTGCGACTACTGCGACTACTGCGACTACTGCGTTACTGCGACTACTGCGACCTCTGCGACTACTGCAACTACTGCGACTACTGCGACTACAACGACTACGGAAACTACTGCGACTAGTGCGACTACTGCGACTAGTGCGACTACTGGGACTAGTGCGACTACTGCGACTAGTGCGACTACAACGACAAGTGCGACTACTGCGACTAGAGCGACTACTGCGACTAGTGCGACTACTGCGACTAGTGCGACTACTGCGACTAGTGCGAGTAGTGCGACTACTGCGACTACTGCGACTACTGCGTTACTGCGACTACTGCGACCTCTGCGACTACTGCGACTACTGCGACTAGTGCGACTACTGCGACTACTGCGACTACCGCGACTACTGCGACTACTGCGACTAGTGCGACTACTGCGACTACTGCGACTACTGCGACTACTGCGACTACTGCGACAAGTGCGCCTACTGCGACTACTGCGATTACTGCGACTACTGCGACTACTGCGACTACTGCGACTACTGCGACTACTGCGACTACAGCGACTACTGCGTCTACTGCGACTACTGCGACTACTGCGACTACGGCGAACACTGCGACTACTGCGACTACTGCGACTACTGCGACTACTGCGACTACTGCGACTACTGCGACTACTGCGACTACTGCGACTACTGCGCCTACGGCGACTACTGCGACTACTGCGACTACTGCGACTACTGCGACTACTGCGACTACTGCGACTACGGCGACTACTGCCACTACTGCGACTACTGCGACTACTGCGACTACTGCGACTACTGCGACTACAACGACTACGGAAACTACTGCGACTAGAGCGACTACTGCGATTATTGCGACTACTGGGACTAGTGCGACTACTGCGACTAGTGCGACTACAACGACAAGTGCGACTACTGCGACTAGAGCGACTACTGCGACTTGTGCGACTACTGCGACTAGTGCGACTACTGCGACTATTTCGACTAGTGCGACTACTGCGACTACTGCGACTACTGCGTTACTGCGACTACTGCGACCTCTGCGACTACTGCGACTACTGCGACTAGTGCGATTACTGCGACTACTGCGACTACTGCGACTACTGCGACTACTGCGACTAGTGCGACTACTGCGACTACTGCGACTACTGCGACTAGTGCGCCTACTGCGACTACTGCGATTACTGCGACTACTGCGACTACTGCGACTACTGCGACTACTGCAACTACTGCGGCTACGGCGACTACTGCGACTACGGCGACTAAAGCGACTACTGCGACTACTGCCACTACTGCGACTACTGCGACTACTGCGACTACGGCGACTACGGCGACTACTGCGACTACTGCGACTACTGCGACTACTACGACTACTGCGATTAGTGCGACTACTGCGACTAGTGCAACTAGTGCGACTACTGCGACTACTGCGACTACTGCGACTACTGCGACTACTACGACTACTGCGAGTACTGCGACTACTGCGACTACTGCGACTACTGCGACTACTGCGACTACTGCGACTACTGCGACTAATGCGACTACTGGGACTACTGCGACTACTGCGACTACTGCGACTACTGCGACTACAGCGACTACTGCGACTACTGCAACAATTGCGACTACTGCGTCTACTGCGACTACAGCTACTACTGCGACTACTGGGACTAGTGCGACTACTGCGACTAGTGCGACTACTGCGACTACTGCGACTACGGCGACTACAGCGACTACTGCGACTACTGCGAATACTGCGACTACTGCGACTACTGCGACTATTGCGACTACGGCGATTACTGCGACTACTGCGACTACAACGACTACGGAAACTACTGCGACTAGTGCGACTACTGAGACTAGTGCGACTACTGGGACTAGTGCGACTACTGCGACTAGTGCGACTACAACGACAAGTGCGACTACTGCGACTAGAGCGACTACTGCGACTAGTGCGACTACTGCGACTAGTGCGACTACTGCGACTAGTGCGACTAGTGCGACTACTGCGACTACTGCGACTACTGCGTTACTGCGACTACTGCGACCTCTGCGACTATTGCGACTACTGCGACTAGTGCGACTACTGCGACTACTGCGACTACTGCGACTACTGCGACTACTGCGACTAGTGCGACTACTGCGACTACTGCGACTACTGCGACTACTGCGACTAGTGCGCCTACTGCGACTACTGCGATTACTGCGACTACTGCGACTACTGCGACTACTGCGACTACTGCGACTACTGCGGCTACGGCGACTACTGCGACTACGGCGACTACTGCGAAAACTGCGACTACTGCGACTACTGCGACTACTGCGACTACTGCGACTACTGCGACTACGGCGACTACGGCGACTACTGCGACTACTGCGACTACTGCGTCTACGGCGACTACTGCGACTACTGCGACTACTGCGACTAGTGCGACTACTGCGACTAGTGCGACTAGTGCGACTACTGCGACTACTGCGACTACTGCGACTACTGCTACTACTGCGACTACTGCGACTACAGCGACTACTGCGACTACTGCGACTACTGCGACTACTGCGACTACTGCGACTACTGCGACTACTGCGACTACTGCAACTACTGCGACTACTGCGACTACTGCAATTACTGCAACTACTGCGACTACTGCGACTACTGCGACTACAACGACTACGGAAACTACTGCGACTAGTGCGACTACTGCGACTAGTGCGACTACTGGGACTAGTGCGACTACTGCGACTAGTGCGACTACAACGACAAGTGCGACTACTGCGACTAGAGCGACTACTGCGACTAGTGCGACTACTGCGACTAGTGCGACTACTGCGACTAGTGCGACTAGTGCGACTACTGCGACTACTGCGACTACTGCGTTACTGCGACTACTGCGACCTCTGCGACTACTGCGACTACTGCGACTAGTGCGACTACTGCGACTACTGCGACTACCGCGACTACTGCGACTACTGCGACTAGTGCGACTACTGCGACTACTGCGACTACTGCGACTACTGCGACTAATGCGACAAGTGCGCCTACTGCGACTACTGCGATTACTGCGACTACTGCGACTACTGCGACTACTGCGACTACTGCGACTACTGCGACTACAGCGACTACTGCGTCTACTGCGACTACTGCGACTACTGCGACTACGGCGAACACTGCGACTACTGCGACTACTGCGACTACTGCGACTACTGCGACTACTGCGACTACTGCGACTACTGCGACTACTGCGACTACTGCGACTACTGCGACTACGGCGACTACTGCGACTACTGCGACTACTGCGACTACTGCGACTACTGCGACTACGGCGACTACTGCCACTACTGCGACTACTGCGACTACTGCGACTACTGCGACTACTGCGACTACAACGACTACGGAAACTACTGCGACTAGAGCGACTACTGCGATTATTGCGACTACTGGGACTAGTGCGACTACTGCGACTAGTGCGACTACAACGACAAGTGCGACTACTGCGACTAGAGCGACTACTGCGACTAGTGCGACTACTGCGACTAGTGCGACTAGTGCGACTACTGCGACTACTGCGACTACTGCGTTACTGCGACTACTGCGACCTGTGCGACTACTGCAACTACTGCGACTACTGCGACTACAACGACTACGGAAACTACTGCGACTAGTGCGACTAGTGCGACTAGTGCGACTACTGGGACTAGTGCGACTACTGCGACTAGTGCGACTACAACGACAAGTGCGACTACTGCGACTAGAGCGACTACTGCGACTAGTGCGACTACTGCGACTAGTGCGACTACTGCGACTATTTCGACTAGTGCGACTACTGCGACTACTGCGACTACTGCGTTACTGCGACTACTGCGACCTCTGCGACTACTGCGACTACTGCGACTAGTGCGATTACTGCGACTACTGCGACTACTGCGACTACTGCGACTACTGCGACTACTGCGACTACTGCGACTAGTGCGACTACTGCGACTACTGCGACTACTGCGACTACTGCGACTACTGCGACTAGTGCGCCTACTACGACTACTGCGATTACTGCGACTACTGCGACTACTGCGACTACTGCGACTACTGCAACTACTGCGGCTACGGCGACTACTGCGACTACTGCGACTACGGCGACTACGGCGACTACTGCGACTACTGCGACTACTGCGACTACTGCGACTACTGCGACTACTGCGACTACTGCGTCTACTGCGACTACTGCCACTACTGCGACTACTGCGACTACTGCGACTACGGCGACTACGGCGACTACTGCGACTACTGCGACTACTGCGACTACTGCGACTACTGCGACTACTGCGACTAGTGCGACTACTGCGACTAGTGCAACTAGTGCGACTACTGCGACTACTGCGACTACTGCGACTATTGCGAATACTACGACTACTGCGAGTACTGCGACTACTGCGACTACTGCGACTACTGCGACTACTGCGACTACTGCGACTACTGCGACTACTGCGACTAATGCGACTACTGGGACTACTGCGACTACTGCGACTACTGCGACTACTACGACTACAGCGACTACTGCGACTACTGCAACAATTGCGACTACTGCGTCTACTGCGACTACAGCTACTACTGCGACTACTGCGACTACTGCGACTACTGCGACCTCTGCGACTACTGCGACTACTGCGACTACGGCGACTACAGCGACTACTGCGACTACTGCGAATACTGCGACTACTGCGACTACTGCGACTATTGCTACTACGGCGACTACTGCGACTACTGCGACTACTGCGACTACTGCGACTACAACGACTACGGAAACTACTGCGACTAGTGCGACTACTGAGACTAGTGCGACTACTGGGACTAGTGCGACTACTGCGACTAGTGCGACTACAACGACAAGTGCGACTACTGCGACTAGAGCGACTACTGCGACTAGTGCGACTACTGCGACTAGTGCGAATACTGCGACTAGTGCGACTAGTGCGACTACTGCGACTACTGCGACTACTGCGTTACTGCGACTACTGCGACCTCTGCGACTATTGCGACTACTGCGACTAGTGCGACTACTGCGACTACTGCGACTACTGCGACTACTGCGACTACTGCGACTAGTGCGACTACTGCGACTACTGCGACTACTGCGACTACTGCGACTAGTGCGCCTACTGCGACTACTGCGATTACTGCGACTACTGCGACTACTGCGACTACTGCGACTACTGCGACTACTGCGGCTACGGCGACTACTGCGACTACGGCGACTACTGCGAAAACTGCGACTACTGCGACTACTGCGACTACTGCGACTACTGCGACTACGGCGACTACGGCGACTACTGCGACTACTGCGACTACTGCGGCTACTGCGTCTACGGCGACTACTGCGACTACTGCGACTACTGCGACTAGTGCGACTACTGCGACTAGTGCGACTAGTGCGACTACTGCGACTACTGCGACTACTGGGACTACTGCTACTACTGCGACTACTGCGACTACAGCGACTACTGCGACTACTGCGACTACTGCGACTACTGCGACTACTGCGACTACTGCGACTACTGCAACTACTGCGACTACTGCGACTACTGCAACTACTGCAACTACTGCGACTACTGCGACTACTTCGACTACTGCGACTACGGCGACTACTGCGATTACTGCGACTACTGCGACTACTGCGACTACTGCGACTACGGCGACTACTCCCACTACTGCGACTACTGCGACTTCTGCGACTACTGCGACTACAACGACTACGGAAACTACTGCGACTAGTGCGACTACTGCGACTAGTGCGACTACTGGGACTAGTGCGACTACTGCGACTAGTGCGACTAAACGACAAGTGCTACTACTGCGTCTAGAGCGACTACTGCGACTAGTGCGACTACTGCGACTACTGCGACTACTGCGACTACTGCGACTACAGCGACTACTGCGTCTACTGCGACTACTGCGACTACTGCGACTACGGCGAACACTGCGACTACTGCGACTACTGCGACTACTGCGACTACTGCGACTACTGCGACTACTGCGACTACTGCGACTACTGCGACTACTGCGACTACTGCGACTACGGCGACTACTGCGACTACTGCGACTACTGCGACTACTGCGACTACTGCGACTACTGCGACTACGGCGACTACTGCCACTACTGCGACTACTGCGACTACTGCGACTACTGCAACTACTGCGACTACTGCGACTACTGCGACTACTGCGACTACTGCGACTACTGCGACTACTGCGACCACGGCGACTACTGCGACTACTGCGACTACTGCGACTACTGCGACTACTGCGACTACGGCGACTACTGCCACTACTGCGACTACTGCGACTACTGCGACTACTGCGACTAATGCGTTACTGCGACTACTGCGACCTCTGCGACTACTGCAACTACTGCGACTACTGCGACTACAACGACTACGGAAACTACTGCGACTAGTGCGACTACTGCGACTAGTGCGACTACTGGGACTAGTGCGACTACTGCGACTAGTGCGACTACAACGACAAGTGCGACTACTGCGACTAGAGCGACTACTGCGACTAGTGCGACTACTGCGACTACTGCGACTACTGCGACTAGTGCGACTAGTGCGACTACTGCGACTACTGCGACTACTGCGTTACTGCGACTACTGCGACCTCTGCGACTACTGCGACTACTGCGACTACTGCGACTACAACGACTACGGAAATTACTGCGACTAGTGCGACTACTGGGACTAGTGCGACTACTGGGACTAGTGCGACTACTGCGACTAGTGCGACTACAACGACAAGTGCGACTACTTCGACTAGAGCGACTACTGCGACTAGTGCGACTACTGCGACTAGTGCGACTACTGCGACTATTGCGACTACTGCGACTACTGCGATTACTGCGACTACTGCGACTACTGCGACTACTGCGACTACGGCGACTACGGCGACTACTGCGACTACTGCGACTACTGCGACTACTGCGACTACTGCGACTACTGCGACTATTACGACTACTGCGACTAGTGCGACAAGTGCGACTACTGCGACTACTGCGACTACTGCGACTACTGCGACTACTGCGACTACTGCGACTACTGCGACTACTGCGACTACTGCGACTACTGCGACTACTGCGACTACTGCGACTTCTGCGACTACTGCGACTACTGCGACTACTGCGACTACTGCGACTACTGCGACTACTGGAACTACTGCGAGTACTGCGACTACTGCGACTACTGCGACTACTGCGACTACTGCGACTACTGCGACTACTGCGACTACTGCGACTACTGCGACTACTGCAACTACTGCGACTACTGCGACTACTGCGACTACTGCGCCTACTGCGACTACTGCGACTACTGCGACCTCTGCGACTACAGCGACTACTGCGACTACGGCAACTACTGCGACTACTGCGACTACTGCGACTACTGCGACTACTGCGACTACTGCGACTACGGCGACTACTGCAACTACTGCGACTACTGCGACTACTGCGACTACTGCGACTACTGCGACTACTGCGACTACGGCGGCTACTCCCACTACTGCGACTACTGCGACTAGTGCGACTACTGCGACTACTGCGACTACAACGACTATGGAAACTACTGCGACTAGTGCGACTACTGCGACTAGTGCGACTACTGGGACTAGTGCGACCACTGCGACTAGTGCGACTACAACGACAAGTGCGACTACTGCGACTAGAGCGACTACTGCGACTAGTGCGACTACTGCGACTAGTGCGACTACTGCGACTAGTGCTACTAGTGCGACTACTGCGACTACTGCGACTACTGCGTTACTGCGACTACTGCGACCTCTGCGACTACTGCGATTACTGCGACTACAACGACTACGGAAACTACTGCGACTAGTGCGACTACTGCGATTAGTGCGACTACTGGGACTAGTGCGACCACTGCGACTAGTGCGACCACAACGACAAGTGCGACTACTGCGACTAGTGCGACTACAACGACAAGTGCGACTACTGCGACTAGAGCCACTGCTGCGACTAGTGCGACTACTGCGACTAGTGCGACTACTGCGACTAGTGCGACTAGTGCGACTACTGCGACTACTGCGACTACTGCGTTACTGCGTCTAATGCGACCTCTGCGACTACTGCGACTACTGCGACTAGTGCGACTACTGCGACTACTGCGACTACTGCGACTACTGCGACTACTGCGACTAGTGCGACTACTGCGACTACTGCGACTACTGCGACTACTGCGGCTACGGCGCCTACTGCGACTACGGCGACTACTGCGACTACTGCGACTACTGCGACTCCTGCGACTACTGCGACTACTGCGACTAGTGCGCCTACTGCGACTACTGCGATTACTGCGACTACTGCGACTACTGCGACTACTGCGACTACTGCGACTACTGCGGCTACGGCGACTACTGCGACTACGGCGACTACAGCGACTACTGCGACTACTGCGACTACTGCGACTACTGCGACTACTGCGACTACGGCGACTACTGCGACTAGTGCGACTACTGCGACTAGTGCGACTAGTGCGACTACTGCGACTACTGCGACTACTGCGACTACTGCGACTACTGCGACTACTGCGACTACTGCGACTACTGCGACTACTGCGACTACTGCGACTACTGCGACTACTGCGACTACTGCGACTAATGCGACTACTGGGACTACTGCGACTACTGCGACTACTGCGACTACTGCGACTACTGTGACTACTGCGACTACTGCGACTACTGCGACTACTGCAACTACTGCGACTACTCCGACTACTGCGACTACTGCTACTACTGCGACTACTGCGACTACTGCGACTACTGCGACCTCTGCGACAACTGCGACTACTGCGACTACGGCGACTACTGCGACTACTGCGACTACTGCGACTACTGCGAACTCTGCGACTACGGCGACTACTGCGACTACTGCGACTACTGCGACTACTGCGACTACTGCGACTACTGCGACTACGGCGACTACTGCCACTACTGCGACTACTGCGACTACTGCGACTACTGCGACTACTGCGACTACAACGACTACGGAAACTACTGCGACTAGTGCGACTACTGCGACTAGTGCGACTACTGGGACTAGTGCGACTACTGCGACTAGTGCCACTACAACGACAAGTGCGACTACTGCGACTACTGCGACTACTGCGACTACTGCGACTACTGCGACTACTGCGACTACTGCGACTACTGCGACTACTGCGACTACTGCGACTACTGCGACTACTGCGACTAATGCGACTACTGCGACTACTGCGACTACTGCGACTACTGCGACTACTGCGACTACTGCGACTACTGCGACTACTGCGACTACTGGGACCACTGCGACTACTGCGACTACTGCGACTACTGCCACTACTGCGACTACTGCGACAACTGCGACTACTGCGACTACGGCGACTACGGCGACTACTGCGACTACTGCGACTACTGCGACTACTGCGACTACTGCGACTACTGCGACTACTGCGACTACTGCGACTAGTGCGACTACTGCGACTAGTGCGACTAGTGCGACTACTGCGACTACTGCGACTACTGCGACTACTGCGACTACTGCGACTACTGCGAGTACTGCGACTACTGCGACTACTGCGACTACTGCGACTACTGCGACTACTTCGACTACTGGGACTACTGCGACTTCTGCGACTACTGCGACTTCTGCGACTACTGCGACTACTTCGGCTACTGCAACTACTGCGACTACTGCGACTACTGCGACTACTGCGACTACTGCGACTACTGCGACCTCTGCGACTAATGCGACTACTGCGATTACTGCAACTACTGCGACTACTGCGACTACTGCGACTACTGCGACTACTGCGACTACTGCGACTACTGCGACTACTGCGACTACGGCGACTACTGCGAATACTGCGACTACTGCGACTACTGCGACTACTGCGACTACTGCGACTACGGCGACTACTCCCACTACTGCGACTATTGCGACTACTGCGACTACTGCGACTACTGCGACTACAACGACTACGGAAACTACTGCGACTAGTGCGACTACTGCGACTAGTGCGACTACTGGGACTAGTGCGACTACAGCGACTAGTGCGACTACAACGACAAGTGCGACTACTGCGACTAGAGCGACTACTGCGACCAGTACGACTACTGCGACTAGTGCGACTACTGCGACTAGTGCGACTAGTGCGACTACTGCGACTACTGCGACTAGTGCGACTACTGCGACTACTGCGACTACTGCGACTACTGCGACTAATGCGACTAGTGCGACTACTGCGACAACTTCGACTACTGCGACTACTGCGACTACTGCGACTAGTGCACCTACTACGAGTACTGCGATTACTGCGACTACTGCGACTACTGCGACTACTGCGACTACTGCGACTACTGCGGCTACGGCGACTACTGCGACTACGGCGACTACTGCGACTACTGCGACTACTGCGACTACTGCGACTACTGCGACTACTGCGACTACGGCGACTACTGCGACTACTGCGACTACTGCGACTACTGCGACTACTGCGACTACTGCGACTACTGCGACTACTGCGACTAGTGCGACTACTGCGACTAGTGCGACTAGTGCGACTACTGCGACTACTGCGACTACTGCGACTACTGCGACTACTGCGACTACTGTGACTACTGCGACTACTGCGACTACTGCGACTACTGCGACTACTGCGACTACTGCGACTACTGCGACTACTGCGACTACTGCGACTACTGGGACTACTGCGACTACTGCGACTACTGCGACTACTGCGACTACTGCGACTACTGCGACTACTGCGACCACTGCGACTACTGCGACTATTGCGACTACAACGACTACGGAAACTACTCCGACTAGTGCGACTACTGCGACTAGTGCGACTAGTGCGACTACTGCGACTAGTGCGACTACTGCGACTACTGCGACTACTGCGACTACTGCGACTACTGCGACTACTGCGACTACTGAGACTACTGCGACTACTGCGACCACTGCGACTACTGCGACTATTGCGACTACTGCGACTACTGCGACTACTGCGACTACTGCGACTACTGCGACTACTGCGACTACTGCGAATACTGGGACTACTGCGACTACTGCGACTACTGCGACTACTGCGACTACTGCGACTACTGCGACTACTGGGACTACTGCGAATTCTGCGACTACTGCGACTACTGCGACTACTGCGACTACTGCGACTACTGCGACTACTGCAACTACTGCGACTACTGCGACTACTGCGACTACTGCGACTACTGCGACTACTGCGACCTCTGCGACTACTGCGACTACTGCGACTACTGCGACCACTGCGACTACTGCGACTATTGCGACTACTGCGACTACTGCGACTACTGCGACTACTGCGACTACGGCGACTACTGCGACTACTGCGACTACTGCGACTACTGCGACTACTGCGACTACTGCGACTACTGCGACTACTGCGACTAGTGCGACTACTGCGACTAGTGCGACTAGTGCGACTACTGCGACTACTGCGACTACTGCGACTACTGCGACTACTGCGACTATTGCGACTACTGCGACTACTGCGACTACTGCGACCACTGCGACTACTGCGACTATTGCGACTACAACGACTACGGAAACTACTGCGACTAGTGCGACTACTGCGACTAGTGCGACTACTGCGACTAGTGCGACTACTGCGACTAGTGCGACTACTGCGACTACTGCGACTACTGCGACTACTGCGACTACTGCGACTACTGCGACTACTGCGACTACTGCGACTACTGCGACCACTGCGACTACTGCGACTATTGCGACTACTGCGACTACTGCGACTACTGCGACTACTGCGACTACTGCGACTACTGCGACTACTGCGACTACTGCGACTACTGGGACTACTGCGACTACTGCGACTACTGCGACAACTGCGTTACTGCGACTACGGCGACCTCTGCGACTACTGCGACTACTGCGACTAGTTCGACTACTGCGACTACTGCGACTACTGCGACTACTGCGACTAGTGCAATTACTGCGACTACTGCGACTACTGCGACTACTGCGACTAGTGCGCCTACTGCGACTACTGCGATTACTGCGACTACTGCGACTACTGCGACTACTGCGACTACTGCCGCTACGGCGACTACTGCGACTACGGCGACTATTGCGACTACTGCGACTACTGCGACTACTGCGACTACTGCGACTACTGCGACTAGTGCGACTACTGCGACTAGTGCGACTAGTGCGACTACTGCGACTACTGCGACTACTGCGATTACTGCGACTACTGCGACTACTGCGACTACTGCGACTACTGCGACTACTGCGACTACTGCGACTACTGCGACTACTGCGAATTCTGCGACTACTGCGACTACTGGGACCACTGCGACTTCTGCGACTACTGCGACTACTGCGACTACTGCGACTACTGCGACTAAGGCGACTACGGCGACTACTGCGACTACTGCGACTACGGCGACTACGGCGACTACTGCGACTACTGACTATGGCGACTACTGCGACTACGGCGACTACGGCGACTACTGCGATTACTGCGACTACGACTACTGCGACTACTGCTACTACTGCGACTACTGCGACTACTGCGACTACTGCGACTACTGCGACTACTGCGTCCACTGCGACTACTGCGACTACTGCGACTACTGCGACTACTGCGACTACTGCGACTACTGCAACTACTGCGACTACTGCGACTACTGCGACTACTGCGACTACTGCGACTACTGCGACTACGTCGACTACAGCGTTTACTGCGACTACTGCGACTACTGCTACTACTGCGACTACTGCGACTACTGCGACTACTGCGACTACTGCGACTACTGCGTCTACTGCGACTACTGCGACTACTGCGACTACTGCGACTACTGAGACTACTGCGACTACTGCGACTACTGCAACTACTGCGACTACTGCGACTACTGCGACTACTGCGACTACTGGGACTACTGCGACTACGGCGACTACGGCGACAACTGCAACTACTGGGACTACTGCGACTACTGCGACTACTGCGACTACTACGACTAGTGCGACTACTGCGACAACTGCAACTACTGCGACTACGGCGACTACTGCGACTACTGCGACTGCGGCGACTACGGCGACTACTGCGACTACTGCGACTCCGGCGACTACGGCGACTACTGCGACTACTGCTATTACGGCGTCTACGGCGACTACTGCGACTACTGACTACGGCGACTACTGCGACTACTCCGACTACTGCGACTACTGCGACTACTGCGACTACTGAGACTAGTGCGACTACTGCGACTAATGCGACTACTGCAACTAGTGCGACTACAGCGACTAGTGCGACAACTGCGTCTAGTGAGACTACTGCGACTAGCGCGACTACTAATACTAGTGCGACTACTGCGACTAGTGCGACTACTGCGACTTGTGCGACTACTGCGACTAGTGCGACTACTGCGACTAGTGCGACTACTGCGACTAGTGCGACTACTGCGACTAGTGCGACTACTGCGACTACGGCGACTACTGCGACTACGGCGACTACTGCGACTACTGCGACTACTGCGACTACTGCGACTACTGCGACTACTGCGACTACGGCGACTACTGCGACTACTGCGACTACTGCGACTACTGCGACTACTGCGACTACTGCGACTACTGCGACTACTGCGACTAGTGCGACTACTGCGACTAGTGCGACTAGTGCGACTACTGCGACTACTGCGACTACTGCGACTACTGCGACTACTGCGACTACTGTGACTACTGCGACTACTGCGACTACTGCGACTACTGCGACTACTGCGACTACTGCGACTACTGCGACTACTGCGACTACTGCGACTACTGGGACTACTGCGACTACTGCGACTACTGCGACTACTGCGACTACTGCGACTACTGCGACTACTGCGACCACTGCGACTACTGCGACTATTGCGACTACAACGACTACGGAAACTACTCCGACTAGTGCGACTACTGCGACTAGTGCGACTAGTGCGACTACTGCGACTAGTGCGACTACTGCGACTACTGCGACTACTGCGACTACTGCGACTACTGCGACTACTGCGACTACTGAGACTACTGCGACTACTGCGACCACTGCGACTACTGCGACTATTGCGACTACTGCGACTACTGCGACTACTGCGACTACTGCGACTACTGCGACTACTGCGACTACTGCGAATACTGGGACTACTGCGACTACTGCGACTACTGCGACTACTGCGACTACTGCGACTACTGCGACTACTGGGACTACTGCGAATTCTGCGACTACTGCGACTACTGCGACTACTGCGACTACTGCGACTACTGCGACTACTGCAACTACTGCGACTACTGCGACTACTGCGACTACTGCGACTACTGCGACTACTGCGACCTCTGCGACTACTGCGACTACTGCGACTACTGCGACCACTGCGACTACTGCGACTATTGCGACTACTGCGACTACTGCGACTACTGCGACTACTGCGACTACGGCGACTACTGCGACTACTGCGACTACTGCGACTACTGCGACTACTGCGACTACTGCGACTACTGCGACTACTGCGACTAGTGCGACTACTGCGACTAGTGCGACTAGTGCGACTACTGCGACTACTGCGACTACTGCGACTACTGCGACTACGGCGACTACTGCGACTACTGCGACTACTGCGAATACTGCGACTACTGCGACTACTGCGACTACTGCGACTACTGCGACTACTGCGACTACTGCGACTACTGCGACTACTGCGACTACTGCGACTACTGCGACTACTGCGACTACTGCGACTACTGCGACTACTGCGTCTACTGCGACTATTGCGACTACTGCGACTTTTGCGACTACTGCGACTACTGCGACTACTGCGTCTACTGCGATTACTGCGACTACTGCGACTACTGCGACTACTGCGACTACTGCGACTACTTGCGACTACGGCGTTTACTGCGACTACGGCGACTAATGCGACTAATGCGTTTACGGCGACTACTGCGACTACGGCCACTACGGCGACTACTGCGACTACTGCGATTACTGCGACTACTGCGACTACTGCGACTACTGCGACTTACGGCGACTACGGCGGCTTACTGCGACTACTGCGACTACTGCGACTACTGCGACTACTGCGACTACTGCGACTACTGCGACTACTGCGACAACTGCGACTATTGCGACTATTGCGACTACGGCGTTTACTGCGACTACGGCGACTACTGCGACTACTGCGCCTACGGCGACTACTGCAAATACGGCGACTACGGCGACTACTGCGACTACTGCGACTACTGCGACTACTGCGACTACTGCGACTACTGCGACAACTGCGACTACTGCGACTACTGCGACTACTGCGACTACTGCGACTATTGCGACTACTGCGACTACTGCGACTACTGCGACTACTGCGACTACTGCGACTACTGCGACTACTGCGACTACTCCGACTACTGCGACTACTGCGCCTACTGCGACTACTGCGACTACTGCGTCTACTGCGACTACTGTGACTACTGCGACTACTGCGACTACTGCGACTACTGTGACTACTGCGTCTACTGCGACTACTGCGACTACTGCGACTATTGCGACTACTGCGACTACTGCGACTACTGCGACTACTGCGACTACTTCGACTACTGCGATTACGGCGACTACTGCGACTACGGCGACTACTGCGACTACTGCGACTACTGCGACTACTGTGACTACTGCGACTACGGCGACTACTGCGACTTCTGCGACTACTGCGACTACTGCGACTACTGCGACTACTGCGACTACGGCGACTACGGCGACCACTTCGTCTACTGCGACTACTGCGACTACTGCGACTACTGCGACTACTGCGACTACTGCGACTACTGCGACTACTGCGTTTACTGCGACTACTGCAACTACTGCGACTACTGCGACTACTGCTACTAGTGCGACTACTGCGACTACTGCGACTACTGCGACTACGGCGACTACGGCGACAATGCGACTACTGCGACTACGGCGACTACGGCGACTACTGCGACTACTGCGACCACTGCGACTACTGCGACTACTGCGACTACTGCGACTACTGCGACTACTGCTTCTACTGCGACTACTGCTACTACTGCGACTACTGGGACTACTGCGACTACTGCGCTTACTGCGACTACTACGACTACTGCGACTACTGCGACTACTGCGACTACTGCGATTACTGCGACTACTGCGACTACTGCAACTACTGCGACTACTGCGACTACTGCGACTACTGCGACTACTGCGACTACTGCGACTACTGCGACTACTGCGCCTACTGCGACTACTGCGACTACTGCGTCTACTGCGACTACTGCGACTACTGCGACTACTGTGACTACTGCGACTACTGCGACTACTGCGTCTACTGCGACTACTGCGACTACTGCGACTACTGCGACTATTGCGACTACTGCGACTACTGCGACTACTGCGACTACTGCGACTACTGCGATTACGGCGACTACTGCGACTACGGCGACTACGGCGACTACTGCGACTACTGCGACTACTGCGACTACTGCGATTACTGCTACTACTGCGACTACTGCGACTACTGCGACTACTGCGACTACTGCGACTACTGCGACTACTGCGACTACTGCGTCTACTGCGACTTCTGCGACTACTGCGACTACTGCGACTACTGCGACTACTGCGACTACTGCGACTACTGCGACTACTGCGACTACTGCGACTACTGCGACTACTGCGACTACGGCGTTTACTGCGACTACGGCGACTACTGCGACTACTGCGCCTACGGCGACTACTGCGACTACGGCGACTACGGCGACTACTGCGACTACGGCGACTACGGCGACTACTGCGACTACGGCGACTACGGCGCTACTGCGACTACTGCGACTACTGCGACTACTGCGACTACTGAGACTACTGCGACTACTGCGTTTACTGCGACTACTGCGACTACTGCGACTACTGCTACTAGTGCGACTACTGCGACTACTGCGACTACTGCGACTACGGCGACTACGGCGACTACGGCGACTACTGCGACTACTGCGACTCCGGCGACTACGGCAACTACTGCGACTACTGCGATTACGGCGTCTACGGCGACTACTGCGACTACTGACTACGGCGACTACTGCGACTACTGCGACTACTGCGACTACTGCGATAACTGCGACTACTGCGACTATTGCGACTACTGCGACTACTGCGTATACTGCGACTACTGCGACTTGTGCGACTACTGCGACTAGTGCGACTACTGCCACTAGTGCGACTACTGCGACTTGTGCGACTACTGCGACTATTGGGACTACTGCGACTAATGCGACTACTGCGACTACTGCGACTACTGCGACTAGTGCGACAACTGCGTCTAGTGAGACTACTGCGACTAGCGCGACTACTGCTACTAGTGCGACTACTGCGACTAGTGCGACTACTGCGACTAGTGCGACTACTGCGACTAGGGCGACTACTGCGACTAGTGCGACTACTGCGACTAGTGCGACTACTGCGACTAGTGCGACTACTGGGACTAGTGCGACTACTGCGACTAGTGCGACTACTGCGACTAGTGCGACTACTGCGACTAGTGCGACTACTGCGACTAGTGCGACTACTGCGACTAGTGCGACTACTGCGACTAGTGCGACTACTGCGACTAGTGCGACTACTGCGACTAGTGCGACTACTGCGACTAGTGCGACTACTGCGACTAGTGCAAATACTGCGACTAGTGCGACTACTGCGACTACTGCGACTAATGCGACTACTGCGACTAGTGCGACTACTGCGACTAGTGCGACTACTGCGACTAGTGCGACTACTGCGACTAGTGCGACTACTGCGACTACTGAGACTCCTGCGACTAGTGCGACTACTGCGACTACTGCGACTACTGCGACTAGTGCGCCTACTGCGACTACTGCGACCTCTGCGACTACTGCCACTACTGCGACTACTGCGACTAGTGCGACTACTGCGACTACTGCGACAACTGCAACTAGTACGACTACTGCGACTACTGCGACTACTGCGAATACTGCGACTAGTGCAACTACTGCGACTACTGCGACTACTGCGACTACTGCGACTACTGCGACTGCTGCGACTACTACGACTACGGCGACTACTGCGACTACGGCGACTACTGCGACTACTGCGACTACTGCGACTACTGCGACTACGGCGACTACTGCGACTACTGCGACTACTGCGAATACTGCGAATACTGCGACTACTGCGACTACTGCGACTACTGCGACTACTGCGACTACTGCGACTACTGCGACTACTGCGACTACTGCGACTACTGCGACTACAGCGACTACTGCGACTACTGCGACTACTGCGTCTACTGCGACTATTGCGACTACTGCGACTTTTGCGACTACTGCGACTACTGCGACTACTGCGTCTACTGCGATTACTGCGACTACTGCGACTACTGCGACTACTGCGACTACTGCGACTACTGCGACTACGGCGTTACTGCGACTACGGCGACTAATGCGACTAATGCGTTTACGGCGACTACTGCGACTACGGCCACTCCGGCGACTACTGCGACTACTGCGATTACTGCGACTACTGCGACTACTGCGTCTACTGCGACTACGGCGACTACGGCGGCTACTGCGACTACTGCGACTACTGCGACTACTGCGACTACTGCGACTACTGCGACTACTGCGACAACTGCGACTATTGCGACTATTGCGACTACGGCGTTTACTGCGGACTACGGCGACTACTGCGACTACTGCGCCTACGGCGACTACTGCAAATACGGCGACTACGGCGACTACTGCGACTACTGCGACTACTGCGACTACTGCGACTACTGCGACAACTGCGACTACTGCGACTACTGCGACTACTGCGACTACTGCGACTATTGCGACTACTGCGACTACTGCGACTACTGCGACTACTGCGACTACTGCGCCTACTGCGACTACTGCGACTACTGCGACTACTGCGCCTACTGCGACTACTGCGACTACTGCGTCTACTGCGACTACTGCGACTACTGCGACTACTGCGACTACTGCGACTACTGTGACTACTGCGTCTACTGCGACTACTGCGACTACTGCGACTATTGCGATTACTGCGACTACTGCGACTACTGCGACTACTGCGACTACTTCGACTACTGCGATTACGGCGACTACTGCGACTACGGCGACTACTGCGACTACTGCGACTACTGCGACTAATGTGACTACTGCGACTACGGCGACTACTGCGACTTCCGCGAATACTGCGACTACTGCGACTACTGCGACTACTGCGACTACGGCGACTACGGCGACTACTTCGTCTACTGCGACTACTGCGACTACTGCGACTACTGCGACTACTGCGACTACTGCGACTACTGCGACTACTGCGAGTACTGCGACTACTGCGTTTACTGCGACTACTGCGACTACTGCGACTACTGCGACTACTGCTACTAGTGCGACTACTGCGACTACTGCGACTACTGCGACTACGGCGACTACTGCGACTACTGCGACCACTGCGACTACTGCGACTACTGCGACTACTGCGACTACTGCGACTACTGCTTCTACTGCGACTACTGCTACTACTGCGACTACTGGGACTACTGCGACTACTGCGCCTACTGCGACTACTACGACTACTGCGACTACTGCGACTACTGCGACTAATGCGATTACTGCGACTACTGCGACTACTGCAACTACTGCGACTACTGCGACTACTGCGACTACTGCGACTACTGCGACTACTGCGACTACTGCGACTACTGCGCCTACTGCGACTACTGCGACTACTGCGTCTACTGCGACTACTGCGACTACTGCGACTACTGTGACTACTGCGACTACTGCGACTACTGCGTGTACTGCGACTACTGCGACTACTGCGACTACTGCGACTATTGCGACTACTGCGACTACTGCGACTACTGCGACTACTGCGACTACTGGGATTACGGCGACTACTGCGACTACGGCGACTACGGCGACTACTGCGACTACTGCGACTACTGCGACTACTGCGACTACTGCGATTACGGCGACTACGGCGACTACTGCGACTATTGCGACTACTGCGACTACTGCGACTACGGCGACTACTGCGACTACTGCGACTACTGCGACTACTGCGACTACTGCGACTACTGCGGCTACTGCGACTACTGCGACTACTGCGACTACTGCGACTACTGCGACTACTGCGACTACTGCGTCTACTGCGACTACTGCGATTACGGCGACTACGGCGACTACTGCGACTACTGCGACTACTGCGACTACTGCGACTACGGCGACTACTGCGACTACTGCGACTACTGCGACTACTGCGACTACTGCGACTACTGCGACTACGGCGACTACTGCGACTACTTCGACTACTGCGACTACTGCGACTACTGCGACAACTGCGACTACTGCGACTACTGCGACTACTGCGACTACTGCGACTATTGCGACTACTGCGACTACTGCGACTACTGCGACTACTGCGACTACTGCGACTACTGCGACTAATGCGACTACTGCGACTACTGCGACTACTGCGCCTACTGCGACTACTGCGACTACTGCGTCTACTGCGACTACTGCGACTACTGCGACTACTGCGACTACTGCGACTACTGCGACTACTGCGACTACTGCGACTACGGCGACTACTGCGACTACTGCGACTACTGCGACTACTGCGACTACTGCGACTAGTGCGACTACGGCGACTACTGCGACTACTGCGACTACTGCGACTACTGCGACTACTGCGACTACTGCGACTACTGCGACTACTGAGACTACTGCGACTACTGCGTTTATTGCGACTACTGCGACTACTGCGACTACTGCTACTAGTACGACTACTGCGACTACTGCGACT
>JAZDUA010001438.1:0-73434 GCA_038098605.1 Gryllus longicercus
ACTCTATTGTAATTAAGAGTTATAAATATAGATATGAGCTATGATAATAGATTATGAGCTGATAATGGGGGATGGCTTTTCTCTCCCCACATTTCCTTCATTTTGAAGGGTAAATTGAAAACATACCTATGAGTTCTCTACTTCTGTAACTTACGTAGACCAACTTGAAATTTCGGTGAAATCTTATTTACATTTGATAAGTTAATTCTGATTGGTGCAAATTGTCCAATCACCAACACGTGTAACCGCCATCGTCAGCAAGAAGCTTCTGCGACAGTTGAGTCGTGAGTGCTCCGTGAGCCGGATGTGTTTAGTATTTCCAGTGTTCGGTGACAGTTTTTAAACAAATGTGTTAAAACTAAATTATTTTTACGGTATTGTGCCCTGTAAATAGTGTGTTACAAGAGAGAGACATCGCTGCATCGCTGTATTGTGTTTGGAAGAACCTACGAAAGTAAGTTCCATTTATAACTACTTTAATTTTATTGTAAACTATGATTGCTTTAAATTTGCTTTTACTCAAGTATGCTTAAACATATTCAGTTATACGTGAAATTTGGACAGGCATTTGTAGAACAGTTTCTGTTCTTTTCGAAAAAAAGAAATAATTTTTGTTGGAGATTGTTGTATTTCGTGGATCAATAAAGACGTGTTGTAGTAGTTGCCATGTTTGAATCTATAGAAAGCAAAATTGAATTAAATTGAAGGTAGAAATAAATTGTGGGCGTGTAAATGTGGTATAGCTTATAAATATTGTTATACTATGCCTCTTTGGCTTGTATCACTTAAATGAAATAATTGTAAACCTTGTTATTGCCAACAATAGTATTTAATATACAATATATAGTACATACAACAATAGTATTTAATATACAAATATAGTATTTAATATACGACTACTCGTTTAGTCGTTTTGTGGCTTCCATCCAGCAGACAACTGATGATGATGGCTAAGCCATCGAAAGCTGCTCTTATATTAAATACTATTGTTGGCAATGACAACGTTTACAATTATTTCATGAAAAATGCCAACGATAACGCACCACAACACCTATATTGTATCACTTAAAGCTGCAAAATTTATTAGAAAAAATATGGGTAAAGGAACGTTGTCATATTTCGTATAAGCGAATTGATGAAGCTTCCTGACAATTTTTCTTGGAAAAAAATATCTATTTACAAAATTTTTGTTCACTATTTTAAAAGTCATATCGAGCGTTGTTTGTTTGTTTTATTATTTACGTGGATAGAATTTCAGAAACAATGAGCATTACCAATTTTGGGATATTTGAAGAAAATTTTCCATGTAGAAACAGATTGTAAATGCCCCATGCTGCCAATGAGAATGTCCTTGAACTATTGCAATTTATTCGTTCCGTTCATCTGAGAAACTGGAGTTACCGGTAGTGGCCTTGCGAGCGCAACCCTCTCCCCATTGCGTCACGTCACCTTCGCCAACCGTTCAACAGCGGAATGTTTCGTGCTCTTCTGCTCGGAAGGCCATTAGCATTTTGTTGAACGATGCTGATCAACGCAAGAGGTGTAGAATGCTGTTTGGATATGAAGGTGATAACACACAGGAATGGGGATGAGTTGCTTGCAATTTACCGACCTGTAGATATTTGGTCTCGCGCCACCCACATTGTGTCATGTTTGTGAGCAAATGAAAGGATGTGAATATTCGCGGAAAATCTCAGCTATTCAGAATTGGTGTGTAGTCGCTCACTGCTCATTGAATGTGTGGTACCGCATTTATTATTAAAGGTGACTTGTTTTCTGTGATCAAATTTCCTGTGAAATTAAACATTGTGATAATGAAAGATGATACAATTTCTAAACTATTTCAGAAGGTCTATTTATCTCACTTTTTTGCTAGGTATTATGGAAATCTTGTTAATTCCATTCGTGTACTATATTGCCATTATAATATACGCTGCTTGTAGCTTTATAGCGTTTACAGTAACATACTAACACAAGCTGAGGTGAACAATATTTTTTTTGAGTTGTAAGAATTTTTTAACAACCTAATGCCAAATAATGAAAATATATCATATTTAGATCATTGATAGTGATGATAGAATTCACCACTTTGAATTTTGCAACATGGCATTTTGAAAAAAAAAAGATTCCAAATTGTACAGCATTATAAAAATTAAAATTTAGGATATTGTTGCATGTATTGAAATAAAGTAGTATGAATATTTTAAAACTTTTTAAATTTTCCCTTCACAATCAGGAAAAAAGGGAAACTAATTTAACATTTTGCCATTTGTAAACACGTCTAGTGTGAAATTAAATGTTTCCAAACATCGATATTTGAAGTAGATTTCGTATCCTTAGTTACAAACGAAGGAATCCATAAAATGTAATTTAGCAATTATAACGTAGATTCATATCCATTTGTACTTTGTATGTGATTTCGCATTTCGCGATCAATTTCGCATTTTATCGCAGATTGAAAATCTTCAGAAATATACTGCACCGACAGTGAAAATAGATATTTATGCAGCTAGGGCGTTATAAAGATACTAACGGTAGAGCGGCGACAAAATGCCAGAGTGCTTTTTGTGGCAGAGATCGCAGAACCTGTTAACGGCCGTGGTACATATATAATATTATTTTTTACCTAATTTTATTGATTCAGATTTACTTATTTACTAATTAACTAATGTTTCTTTGACTCGCTTTGCCTTTTCATTATTCCCTCTCATCATTCCCTCCATAAGAGAACGTGCAGCATCAACTGTTTTCATATTTCGTAACCTCGTAACCACGGTCCTTTCGATCCAAGAAAGATATGCTGTGTATATCGAGCTCCGTATCGAAGGCATTAGAAAGCTATTACATATCAGTAAAAAATAAGCACAATTAATTTTTTTTAGTGTTTGGTAACATTTCGCATTTTTAGCGATTGCTAAAAATCTACAACCTCTAATCATTTATATTGGGAAAAGAACACAAGAATTGAATGCAGATTCTGTTTAACGAATTAACATCACAATTCATATTGTAATGGGTGTAGCAAATTTTGAAATTCTTGAAGAAATGATCTCTCAAAACCCAGTGCGAACAAGAACTTGCTCTGATGTTGGCTCACGGCGGGGAATGATGGGCGATCCGTTAACTAATTGAACCGAAGTGAATGGGTTACTTATTCTACTCGTAGAAGATCTTGCTGATCCTCTCAGTATTTATTCTCTACACTCTCGTCTATTGGTAAACTCGTTGATTTAAAGTGACTCGATTTTCAACAAATTGTTTACCGACTGAGGTGGCTCAGAGAATCGACTTGTTGTTACTATTCTGACTGAGAGGTTCTGAGGCTAGAGTCACTCCGGAGGTAGAATTTTCGAAACTAACTAGATAGGTTGATTTTAACCGCGGGCTGAAGGATAACTCTAGTGACAGGCTGCATCAATGGTTTTACTTGGTTTCTCCTAGGATTACGTTTTATTAAAAAGTGAATAGATTATTTAACCAAAAAATGATAACACATTTTTTAAAAATTTAGTTAAAGCTTACAAACATTATGATAAGATGTAAGAAATGTTTTCAGTCATGCCTGCTTTAAACCTTAGTGTCTGTTGAAAATATATTAGCAAAATATAAACAAAAGTTACTTTTTCAATTATTTGTGTAGGCCTGGTACAACCATGCTTAGAAGAAGTTAATTTACTGTACTGCAGAAACGGTGAGGTTCTGCAGAAAAATGAGAGAACGTATGAGAGCGTGCAACAGAGTTGGCTTGCTGGAGGTCACGAAGGGCGGAAGGCGAAGTGCGAAGAGCAAAGGGCTGAGGCCGAGGGAAAAGGGCGGAGGGCGGGACGCGTCGCCACTCATGCGTGAAGCGTGATAGCCCTCCACCTCCTCTCCACCCTCCCGCCCATTACTCCTTCCCTCCCTGCTCCTCCGAATATGTGGAATTTCTCGTTCACATTCCGATTGCAGGTCAAGTACCCAGTAAAAAATAATTTAAAAGACATAGATAACCCCTTACTACAGTGCTTATTATTTTTAATTTTATTTCATCGTACTAGATACATACGTATTGTAATGCTGTAGAGAAAAACGACAATATCTCGACAGAACAGTTTTTTTGTGGGTTCGCTTTACAGATAAAGTTGATAAATTCCTCGTTTCTGCGGGTTAGATATTATAATGTTTAGTAATAAACTAAGCGATATGTACAGAAAAACAATTTAAGACACAAAAATATTGTAATGCGAGTAACATTCACTTTGGCACGAGTTATTCAATGGATGCAACATATTGAAATATATAGTGACAGAAGGTCGGTGTCATATTTAAATCCTAACTATTGAAAAGTACATTCGTAATTATGTAACATACTGACACTCGCTTTTAAATTAACAATTACACACCATAACTTTCCTGCCTCTAATATAATTTTGCAAAATTATACAAAATCAATGTTTTCTGACTTATATGTTTGTTATCGCAGCCACATTGTGTTTTTACATGTTAGACGAAAATAAGGACTGTTTAATTTCAAAACTATATAAAATTTAAAAACAAAATTTCGTTTCAAAGTGTGTGTAGACATTTATAACAATATTTACTTGCATTATTAATAGCGCAGTATGGAAATTAATTAATATTATTTAAGTGAAAGAACAATAATTTTTGAATTAAAACTTCTGTGGAGAGAGTTCACAAGCTTCTTGTAGTTTCCATGCATAGAAAAGCCAGGAAATAAGAGTTACACAAAGTGGTATGCGATCTGTCCGGCATTCGCCTGTTGAGGAATCCAAGGTAATGCATTGCAGTAATAACATACATTCTTCAAACCCATCAAATCTTCCATGGTGGACGGGACGACAAACAAATGTATACTATCTAAATATCTGTCTTGTCACTTTGAAATCAAATCTTTTTGTCCCCAGAGAAATTCCCTAGTTGTTCGGAAGGTGCTGAAATGCAGAACGACCTCAAAATATGTTATCATTGTCTACATGAGCAGCTTTATTGTTTGGGATTTGTTTTTCAAAAAAGGATCAATGTGCATGCAATCAAAGCATACGGAATGTTAGGGTATTGTTTCAATGCGGAGTATTCTACAAATCCGTTCAAAAACAACGTTAACGAACAGTATAGGCACAACTGTGTTAATGAAAATGGAGGCTTCAAAAGACGTGTTCTTTCCAGCAAGTCCGCGATCGTGCTCTTTATTACTGCATTCATCTTTTTCATCGTGGAGCATGAGGAGAAAATGCAAATGGGATAAGGTGGGGGACGAGAGCGCGGGAGTGGGCGTGGGCGTATGTGGGGTCGGGGGCGGTGTCAGGGAGTGGGAAGCGATAGCTCGGCACTGCCATATAGCGCGCGGCCCGTGGTGCGTTTGTTTATGAGCAGATAATTTCGGCGGGCGCTTGAATAATTGCGCGTCGACGATTGGAATTAATATTAGGAAGTGGAAGCTGCAAAATAATTCGTCGCTGCGTTACGATAGTAGCGAGCGAGCGAGCGAGCGAGCGAGCGAGCGAGCGGGAGCTGCGGAATTAAATTTGCGTGGGAGGTGTATCAGATATTGCGCGTTGCAAACAACTAGTGTTTGTAAGAAGAGGCGCGGCCAATTGAAACAGGTCGTGTTATTGGAACGAGCTGTGTATCACCTCTCATAACACGTGTATGAAAACAGTTTCCAGTTCGGCGATGCAGCCAAGAGGTAATGGAGTGCGATAAATTTGTCACATGCCGTACTGCTATCCGACAATGCGATGGGTTATTATTTGGCAGTTTGTCACGTTGAAAACACCGGGATGTTTGCTTTATGTACGGGATATGCGAAGGTATTTTCGAGTTTACTTGATCCCGTATTTGTAATGCATGGGCAATTTTTTTATGAAATTAAAATGTAGGAAGCTCGGATTTAAAATAGTCGTTCTGAAGGGGAAAATGACTAATCGTTTTAATCAAGAAGCCTTTACTACCGTAAAACGTTTTAAAATTCGTAGTCATCCAAATACTGGATGTTCTATAACATGAGGTTTTATCAATTTGAAAGTCAAATTGTATTACTCGTCTTTAGTAAACTAAAAAGTATATGAATTCTTCAGTGATATATGTAGTCTATAGGTTGAATTATGGATTGAATATATCATTAGCAGTACCATTGGGAGGGAGCGGTTCGAAACGGGACCCCCCTAGAACCTAAAATTGCTCGAATACTGGTATATCTAATTTATTTTCTGAAGCAAGTATTGCGTCTATTTGAGCAAGTATTTGCTCTAATATAAAAACAATTGATAATGTTATTTGCATATTCAATGTTAAATTTGCTACGTCTTGTAATACAAATCCCAAATGTATCTTTGCCCTAAAAAGGTACTTGTATCAAATGTGCAACCTTAGACTGATTCTGGATCAGTGCCAACAAAGGTCATCATGTGATACAAAAGTCTTATGGAATCAACCACCAAGGACTTCTTGACACACCTGAAGGGCAAACATTTTTCAGAAGAGCACATCAGTGCTCCAGGAAATCTCCACCTAGTGGTCGGCGATTGCAATGGAATTTTGTCATTTACAGAATGCCATTCTGAAATTAAAAGGAAATTGTATTTTGCAGTTGACCACCAAGGCTACGGTTTGTGATTTTTGCACTCGAGGTATCGATGCCTCAGCAATAGGGCAAGCACTTTTTTAGAATAGCAATATATATATATATATATATATATATATATATATATATATATATATATATATATATATATATATATATCCTTAAAGGTGCAAGGTAAAACAATGCCAACCTACTTGAAATAGAGCAGACCATACATTTCCGATATTCAGTAGCCAATGTGAAACCGCATTGTAACCTGACATTGCAGCCAACCTAAATAAAAGGAAGAAAAATCAACGCACGTTTCTTGAATCGTCAAAGTTAACGGAGCGTCATTTCTATCACAAAAGTGTCTGTAAAACGTAACTAGTAGGTTTCACGTTCGTGAAAATGTGCAAGACCGATTTGACTAAGGTTGGTGAAATTCTCAGGAACACAGCAACTCACCGCAGACTGAAAAAATTCTGTGCCAATAATTTTGAACGGTAGTGTCGCTACCTTCCTAATTGTGGGCTGAGAGATTTTTCGAGCCGATAAATAGCAAAGTGATACCGTCGATGTTGTCAAAGAAGTGAAGTGACACAGTCCAAAATCCAGCGATTGAGAGCTGTCTGAGATGCTCGTTCCGCAATTATCTCGTCCGTGCACGTGCTACCCATATAGCCCCATTTAGGTATTTAGTGGTGCTACCCTTGTTGTACCTACACACGCGGCAATGTTTGAAGTCTTGCGACCTGAGGGTCAAGGGCGTCGCGTAGATATGCCATTTTTCATACATACTTCGGTTTTACCACTCATTATAACGGACTAAATCAAACCATCTATCACCTTACTGAATATCACACCATGTACAAATCACCTTACTGAATATCCATGACGTATGTGAATTTGTGCGAAAAGTCGGCGATAAATCTGAGAATATCGAAAAAAGCCAGGTTTTCATACGAAATTCGCGGTTTTATCACATTTTTCATGTTTCTTCCTTCCTTTCTTTTTCTTTCTTTCGTTTTCTTTCTTTCTTTCTTTCGTTTTCTTTCTTTCTTTCTTTCTTTCTTTCTTTCGTTTTCTTTCTTTCGTTTTCTTTCTTTCTTTCGTTTTCTTTCTTTCTTTCGTTTTCTTTCTTTCTTTCGTTTTCTTTCTTTCTTTCGTTTTCTTTCTTTCTTTCGTTTTCTTTCTTTCTTTCTTTCTTTCTTTCGTTTTCAGTCTTTCTTTCTTTCGTTTTCAGTCTTTCTTTCTTTCGTTTTCTTTCTTTCTTTCTTTCTTTCGTTTTCTTTCTTTCTTTCTTTCTTTCGTTTTCTTTCTTTCTTTCTTTCTTTCGTTTTCTTTCTTTCTTTCTTTCGTTTTCTTTCTTTCTTTCTTTCGTTTTCTTTCTTTCTTTCTTTCTTTCTTTCGTTTTCTTCCTTTCTTTCTTTTTTCTTTCGTTTTCTTTCTTTCTTTTTATCTTCAAATTTCCGATTTTTGTGAACTTCGAGATTCGCAGGCCACCCTAAAAGGGAATGTTTATCCCGGGAGAAGGCAGTATTTCCCCCATTGTATAGTAAAATCCGGTGACGACCTATAGTCCGGCTTGGAGACGAATTCATCTAGGAATTGCTCTCAGTGAGACACCGCCCTAGTCGGGACAATCACGAAACTTTTGATGTAAACCTATAATATAATTATAGGTTTTGTTATTTCCATTGAAGTACTCATAATTTAAAAACCATTCAAACATTTAGATGAGTCTTTGAGTTTAATGAAGATTTTTCTGTTTTTTTTTTTACGTGTATTTTTCCAAACGGATGTTTTTTAGGGGGGATTTAGCTAGCTCAGATTCATTAACAAGGAAAGGAATGAAACAAGAAAGGGTTTCAAAAATGTGAAAGGGCAATGAGAATCCCAACGTAGGGCTCAAAAAGAATGTGCCATTCCCTTCGCTCGTTTATCTAGACGGTTGGGCTTAACGAAGCTCGTAATCGAACTTGAGCAGGAGTCGCAGAGAAAGAGGCGTAGTGGTGCATTGCGCAGGCAAAGGGCTAGAGATCGTGTCGCCCGGGGGGGAGTGGCGTCGCATGTGGGCGCGTGCTCCGCTGCGCTGCTCTGCGCCGCGCCGCGCCGCTGTCCGCGCCCGGGACCCGTTTTACGGCGCTCGTAAAGGCGCCGCCGCCAGAGGGCGCTTTATCTGTCCATCTGCGACGCCGACGCCGTCGCCCGCGCCTGCAGCCTCCGCGCCGACGCCTGTCAGCCAGCCGCGCCGCCAGGGGAGGAGGCGAGGCGGGCGACCGCGGCGGCAAAGGCGTGGCGGCGGGGTCGATGGCAGTGGAAAAGTAGGCGGAGGAGGAGGGCGAGGAGGTAGGATACAGAGGTGGGCCGAAAGGGTGAATGGCAGCACAGGAGGAGGGAGCATGGCGGCGGCGGCGGGGGGGGGGGAGTGACAGTGTAGGGTCTGGCCTCGGGGACAGGGCGGGGTGGTGCGAGGTGCGGAAAAAAGGGCGGAGGAAGGGTAGGAGACGGCAAGGTAGAGAGGAGAGGTCGGCGTGGAAGAGAGAGTCAAGGCGGCAGCGAGGAGCGGCGTTGGGACATACTGAGACGGAGCAGGCGGCGGCGGGGGCAGTGACAGCGTAGGGTCGCGGACAGGGCGGAGGAGCAGATGGGAGCGGTGGCGTGGGCGGAAGCGGAGAAGGCACCCAGGGACGGGGGCGCCGGGCGTCGGTGTCGACGGCGGCGGCGGCAGGGCGAGGGCGGGGCGGAGGCGGCGTAGGGTCTGGCGTCGCCGGAAGCCCTTTGTCGCGGGCGATCGGTGGGGTGGCGCCGACGCGACGCTCCTTTGTCCCTCCCGCCCGCGCGCGCGCGCTTCGGCCGGGAAACAGACGTCTACGATGGCTCTTTAAACGGCGTGTTTACTCCTTGAGAAACTCGAGTACGCCACAACATGTAGCCTTTGTTCTTTGGAAATCAATGCGCAGGTCTTCCTTTTAGGAAGGATCCGTCTCGTTGGCTAATGGTGTGTGCTGTGGTCTTAGATAAGCCCAGCCGGTAGCAGGAGTTTCTAACGACGGTCAACAGTCATTTTTCTTCCAAGGAAATTATCTCACGTGTAATGTAACTTATAATGGTGTTTGTCCGGTTTAGACAGAACCTTTCTTTACACTGTATCTTCGAGAAATTGTCATTACTTGCATGCCGCTAACCTTTCAAGATCATTTAAATCAAGATCATTTAAGTTTCTGGACCACCGGCCAAATAGGTGCACCGTAGTCTATAACAGTTCATTGTATTTGAAATGTCAAATTATTGCTGCATGTTATCTGTTCCTAATTTTTCTGTTTTATTATCTATTAAAAATTATAAAGTAATAAATAATCAATAAAATGTTAATGATGACTGAGGCTAGTGGAGTTCTAACAATTTGTCAATGTCGAGTTACATTTTCATTATGTTCACTAGAATACTGGCCAACTAATTTGCCGTTCAATGAATTGCTTCTAATCATTTTGATTGCTTCAATAACGTAACGAAGCGACATATGCATGCATACCATTAAACTTCACTACAATGTACAGTGAGGTACTGCTTGTTTCAAGTACACTATGAACACTTTGTGGCACTTTGTCATTCCTGGAACACTATCAGTGGCACCTTACAGAATGTTGCAAACATGAATTTGTTTCTCTTGAAAAAAAAACATTTGCGCCTTCTATTGATTCTCCCTTTGTTATTATTATTATTATTATTATTATTATTATTATTATTATTATTATTATTATTTTCGTTGATCGGCCAACTAGGACCACGCAGGCCAGCACTCTGCCTTTTACCGTGGCCCAGTTTTTATTCATTCTCACGGAGGCAGGTGCTTGCGACAATTCTTTGGGGGGACCAGCATTTAAGCTGGATCCGGTTTTTATCCCCCAAGGGTGTTAGCCCTGGGGATGATGATGATGGGGGTGAAAGGACAATACATATAGACATACACAAATACACAAATACATCCATTCCCGAGGCGGGACTCGAACCCGCGATCTTCTGGTCAGAAACCACTCCGGCACTACTGCCTTAGCGATCTCGGCCATCTGATCGGCTTATTATTATTATTATTATTATTATTATTATTATTATTATTATTATTATTATTATTATTATTATTATTATTATTATTATTATTATTATTATTATTATTATTATTATTATTATTTGTTTTGCGAATTGTCCATCATGGAGCTACGCGATACGTGCATCCCAACTGGTCTCAGTCACGATTTTCGGGGTTGGTGCACGTCCCTTTTCTATTGGGGGGATCAGCATTTAATGCTGATTCCACTTTTGCACCCAACGTGTAAGTCCTGGGGGATGAGGTGAAATGATGATGATGATGATGATGATGAAATACCCACATAGAGAGATACATGCTTATTATTATTATTATTATTATTATTATTATTATTATTATTATTATTATTGTTGTTGTTGTTGTTGTTGTTGTTGTGTTGTTGTTGTTGTTTGTAGAGGCATCGACAGTTCCTAGATAGCTCCTTAAGAAGCTTCTTGCAACCCGGAGTAGACTTATAATATTCAACCACCTCATAATATTTTTAGTCGTGACTTAGAGGAATAATAATAATAATAATAATAATAATAATAATAATAATAATATTCATAATGATAATCATCATAATACTAATAGTAGTAGTAACAGTAATAAACAACTGAGCGCCGAGGATCATCTCAAAGGTCATTTCTCAGAAGTCTACGGAAAATAAAGGATGAGCCTTTACGCCTACAGCGCTTGCTTTAGACGCCTGTTCGCGTGCTACATACTACGAGGAAAACCATAGGGAATACCAGAGCATCGGGGTCATCTCTCGGGCGAGAGATAATCTTCTCCATGAAAGTGTTACAACAGTGTTCGCTTCGTTTGAACATACGAACTGACAGTGATATTTCATATTTTAAATTTCAGAAAATGTGATTATTAAACTTGTATATTCGCAAAACGTTGCACTAAACGACTAAACACTAAACTCGATATTTCTATTTAAGCACTTAAGTTTTGAAAACATGGGATTGTGCCGCATCCCTAGTACGACTAGGACAATTAATTGTATGGTTACAAATAAGTTGACCGTTACAGAGGAATTCCTGTTGCACAGTTCCCTGATTCAGGTTTTGCTTCCTCTCTTGTGAGCAGAGACAATTTCCCCTGCTCGCCCTGAAGGCTTTCCTCCACACAATTTCTGTTAGAGTAAAACTAATTAAAGTTGAACATCCGCTTCCCCGTCAATCCTATCTCGGACAAAAAGTGGGAAAACATAAGAAACAGATGTTTAGTACGGGAGTAGATGTGTGACATACCTGTTCCGACGCCTGTGTGAAACTGGTGTTGGGATCGCAGCCCCAGTCTCTTCTCCCCCAGCCGCGCCCCTGTACCCGCTTCCCCGCGCCAGTTCCTCAGGGGCGAATGGGCGCAATTAGAGCGGAAGGGCCGTGGGCTCCTCACAGACGCCTAATTGGGCGACCGCCCGCGCCACTCGTCACCGCCCCGCCCCCGCCCGCGCCGCGCCTCGGCTCGTGGAAGCGACGCGCTCTTTCCCGAGAATTGGAATTGTCTTCATTTTATGTGGCCACGTCCCAACTATAAGGGTTGAATTCCAGGATCATATAAATAAACCTACCTTCTGGTGAGCGGACTCTGTCACACGTCTTTAGCACCTTTCGCAGTTGTTAACGGTTGAACTCTTTGTAATATAGGAAACAAGCATAATTTGTCTTCAGGGCTGTTAGTCTCTTGTTTAGGAAACCGTTGCTTCTTTCAGCAAAGTTCCCAAAAGCCTTTTTTCTGCGAAAGTTGTTTTGTATCTATTCGTTGCCAAAACAGTAAAGACTGTTCTTCTAACGTATGTCAGACAAGTCTTACTTCGCTAACGTATTTACTCGCTTTTTTACCGCTACATATTCAGAATAAGTAGTTACTACTACATTAGTATAGAGAAAATTGTGCTTTTTCTGGTTAATAATGTATAATATATAATGGTACAATGCCTAAGAGACACGTGTTCTGAAGTTGTTCTTTTCGGCTCTGAGACTGGCACACACTGATGTGCTAGAAATGCTGAATGTTCATCATAACATAGTGCATGGTACTTCTCAAAGAGAGCTGCCCTGTCAGGCCTCAATATTTTTCGGCATTGCATTTTACTCTGGATTTACAGGATACATTCTGAAATGTATACATCCAGTTTAATTACATTGATTCTATCATCTTCAGCGAAAACTAATTATAAACGACATGCATAAGCTTTGGTGGATACAACGTTGGTTGACCCACCTCATTTAAACGCTCCAATACTGGTTTTCTTACATTTCTAGAGCTTATATACGCTTCACCGGAATCTCTACGCATTTTCTTACAATTCCACTTTTCAACTTTCCTTCTTTAGTAGCCCCTATTTATGTCCTTTACAGTGGACGGTGACGCTCGTTTCGCGCCATCTTGTCAGCGCTTACAACGTTGTTCGTCGTTAGCCAATACTTGAAGCCAGATTTTTCACGCAAAAATAAACTTAACCATTCTAATAAAGTGTCATTGGGGATCAGATTCATATAAGACATTCCCGAGAAAACCGTAAATTGAAAAACGCGTCGCTTACAACGTTACAACGTTGTTCCAGCCGACGCTTTAAATTTAAATTACTACTTTTGTTAATGGAGACCCCCCAACGTATTTGCAATCTACCCTCCTTCTCCTCTGAAGATAATTCCACTGTTATTCCTATTGTGTTGAAGGAGCAATTCTTTTCGCAGCGCTGATAATTTCCCTGTTTTTCCAGCTTCTGCCGTTTCTTCGCCGCTTGTTACACCATGTCTTTCACTCTCCTTCATTGCTCATTAATCTTAATGCCGTACGTGAGACGGGCCCAGCAGGCACCTTGTCATCCTTCAGGTAATACTCATATCAAACTCGTAGGACGATGCATATTACACAGTATAATACCGCAAGGGGTGGGAGAGGAAATTAATGTCTGCGCTGTGTTAATGCTGTATACCCGTAATCCTCACTAGAGGCGGGGGAAGTGTGGCGCTGCCTTGTGTGTGCCTAGGAGCCCCCTCTGTCATTTTCCCGCAGCATCGCAGCCGTTGCGAGTGTGCGCAGGCGCGTTGCGACAGTTACTTGAAGGCTGTCTCCGGAGGGTCCCAGTCCCCTCCCATTCCTAGCCGCGAGAATCGGCGATCCTCAATTTCCTGCCTCGAGGTTGCGTGCTGGAGCTGTATTCTCATCCCTCACAGTTCGACAACGCCACCTTCCTTCATTCAAGTCGTCTGCGCTTTTCTGTCTTTCCCCCGACTGGAGCAAAAGCAGACGAGGATTGTAAGACTTTATTCCTTCCTCATCGATAAGGATCCCTGTCTTTCCCAAGTGAGAAGTAAGTTTTCCCCTCCAAATCGAGTAGTACTGCGAATGCTACCAAGTTCTATCCACACGCGTCTCAAATTTGACATTAGCAAAACACTTTACGCAAAACTGATCACATATATTATGTTTGGATAATGGTTTAATTTTTAATCGTAATATTCTGACTGCGGTGTCTTAATGAAATATTTCGTGTAGCATTGTACTTAAAAACTCACTTACAATACTCCATTAGAGAAATTCCTTAGTTTCTTTGCATTCTCCTTCGCTCGCTCTGATTTTCCCGATAGAGAGCGATTTGAATTAGTGGCAGTGAGTACACGTTATTTCTGACTTCTCGCTATTTTGCGTTGTGGACTGTTTGTACTTGTCTAAGTGTCTTGTCTAAGTGTGCAGAAAGAGTTCCCTGCCTCCAGTGTAGGGTTAGAATCGATTTATCAATCGATTCTAACCCTACACTGGAGGCAGGGAACTCTTTATTCTTAATGATTCCGGGCTTAATGATTCCGGGCACCGTCAACTGTTAATGTCATTAGTCTTGTAGTAGTGTAGTACGTATTTCCCCCGCGAGGTGGCGGTGATCTTCACCTGCTTGATGGTGAGATCTAGCGCCAACCTACCGCTGACTACCACGGTTTTCCGCAACCAGGTATCTCACACCAGCGGGGCACCACACCAGCGACACAAGCTCTAGCTTCCGACCGTTCTCCCTTTCTCCCGTTCTCTCATTCTCCCGATCTCCCGATGTTTGGTAGTGTAGTGCATCGTAGTGTGTGATGATTGGACAAGGAAGAGGAAGAAAGATCGCGTGCAGTCAATGGCCCTTATGTTAGAGTACGACTCCGACGTTCGCCTGGCATTGATTGGACCACGGAAAACTACCTATCAAAGCACCGGGCAGTTGGAATTCTCCTCCAGATAGAGGCAGAACTCGTCTTGGCTATGAAGCTAGTGTCGAAGATACACCGTCGGGACTCGAACCCTAGAACCTGTCGGCCAAAGGCACTGCAGTGACATCAGTTGATGCCCTGAGACTTCTCTCCCGGTTTTAGGATCGAGTGCATTTCATATTACGTTAATGATTTTGTACAAACAATTTGCAACGGCTGATTATTTATATTCAGGGAGATGATACGTCAGATACGTAGGAAACACAGATGTCACAATGTTTCTTTGAAGAATATTTTGATTTAGAATAAAAGTCGTCTACGTTAGTTCATAAGGAAAACCAATGACCAAACACGTCATAGATTTGTCCGAAGCCTTCGAATGATTGAATGCTGTGAGTGGAAAACGATCGAATGATCGATTTGACGTACAAGCAATAAACATTCAGTTATTAAGATAATTATATGTTCATTTATATTCCCCCACTAGCTTTTCACCTAAATGCACACCCATCAGCCGCCAATGGCGTCACCTTAGTAGCTCCAGCTCTTACCTGGAAACACTGTCCCTACATTCCTCCCGGCCGGAGGACAATTTCTTCGACAATATCAATGATCATCTACAGCGCGTTCCTAACTCACATATCGTGCTACGCAATCTCGTTAGGCTATGAAAGATGGGGTGAGGCTCGATATGTAATGCATGGAGGGTGGGAATGCCCAAGCGGAAGTCGAACGTGTACAGCCCCTCTGTTGCTGATTGCAATCGCTCTATTTTGCGATTGCGACTTCTGGGACCGTTGTATCTGTACATTACCTTCAACACAAAATAAACATTAATCAGTATTCAATTACACTGCGCTTCCTCATTCACAAGTGTCAATGAACTCGTGTGTCATTAAAATTTATAATTTTTTATGTACCTTAAACATCGCCATTGGTATCAATACATTTTGCTCGGTTGGGGAAATAGCTCCTCAGAACTCGCCATGCGCTTTACCGAGATTCGCCATGCGCTTTACCGAGATTCCGATGGGCAGCGACACAAGGCTTCTAGGCAAAGTTGCAGCCCCGCTCGTCGTTTACCCATTGGGCTCCCGTCTGCGCCGATTCGGGTGGCAGGCGTGAGTGATGCGGTGTGATTGCGGCAAGCCGTAAAAGAGTATCCGCTCCCTCGCACCTCGCCCCTCCCCTCCACGCCCAGCCCCGCCCCGCCCCTTGCCCCACCCCTCCCCATCCCCTCCCCATCCCCTCTGCTCCCCGCCTCTTGCCCCTCCCCGCCCCTTGTCCCTCCCCTCTCCCTCCCCTCTCCCTCCCCTACCCCGCCCCTCGTTCCTCTCCTCTACCCGCCCACTCGTTCTTCCCCTCCCCGTTCTCCCCGCCTTCCCTTCCCTCCCCACCCTCCACCGCCGCCCGCACCCCTCAGCACCTGGCCCCACCCCACCCCACCCCACCCCACCCCGCTCCGTGCAGCGTGTAAGGCGAAGGCGCCGTAATTCACAACACCGCTACAAGCACAAGCAGCGTTCCGGCGCCTCTTTACAGGCAAATTGTAAAAGTTTTATTTGGGGCTCTAAATCCGAGGGAAGAGTGGAGGCGGCGAGCGATCGTCGAGGCGCTGCATTGGCGCCGCAGTCGCCCACGGTCCTTCAAGGCTCTGTCCAGTTGCTCCACCCAAATAATTTTCACAATCCCATTGCAACCTCCGAGGTGTATTATTTTACAGACTAAAGAAATCTTTACCTATATATTCAGATTAAATATTAGTCTCCCTTCAAGGTCACGTGCTGGCTGGAGAGGAAAACACAGTCATCCAATCGCGAGCTTCATGACGACTTTAAAAAATGTTTGGTATTGAACCTCTCGATTTGAAGACCGTGTCCCTCCCTCTCTTTTCTCAACTCGTGTTCTTATAGGGAAATTCAGATTCCATCGAAGTATAAATGAGGAAAATCATTTCTGTGTTTGGTACGAGTGTTTCATTATATGACTGAGTATATCAACGTGCTGTAATAGTGAGCTTGCCATTCAATTTCTTTAGCGCGTGTGTCTTTCTGCGCACATTGAATGTCCAATTCCAAATACATGAATAATCAGCGATTTATGCGTGTTCTGAACAACTCAATACCTCTTTTGCTCAGTACCGCAGAAACTCAGCAGCCCCCACCTGATTTATATTGACGCCTACAGATAAAATTTGAAACGAAATGTTCAATTTTTACGTTATTTCCATGGGTAGATTGCGTAAAGAATTAAAATATATACACCACAAAAATTTAGAGATGAAATTATTTCTAAAGCAAACTATATTATCAAATAACGATTGAATTATTTGCGAAAGACATCAGTTTTTTATTTTACAATTGCATTATTTTATAGTCTGTATTTGTTTACAAAATATTGCGATTTTTTCGTAATGAAAATTTGTGGAGACTAAAAATTTTTGAACAGACTTTTTAACAGACATTTTTTTAACGGACAGAATATGAGAAATCCTTTCAATATTGCCGCAAAGAGTAAGTACAAGCTTCGAATTCAATTTTTTTTTCTAATCTCAAATAACAATTCACCTAATTCGTGATGCATGTTAATCAATGGTGAAACCATCATTGATTAATTTTTTCGTTTGAATCTTGATATAATTTTTGTGGCCTCACGTTAAATAACTCAAAACAATGGTGAAATTCTGGGAGAAAATGATCGAAAATGCGCATCATCCATCACGCGCAATGCTCGTTTGTAAAAACTTCCAGAAGCGGATCTGAACTTACGTCACTATAAAATAATTAAATTAAATAATAATACTGCTCAAACGATACTAAAACATGATATGTGCAATTAATGTTATTCAAAATGTTCGGTCGGCATGCAGTGCACAAATTGTATAGCACTTATTATAACTTGATAGCCATTATTATTATTATTATTATTATTATTATTATTATTATTATTATTATTATTATTATTTATCTTGTTATTGGCTGTTATTGGTTGAAATTCATAGTACTGGAATGTATTGGATCAAACCGAAACCCTAAGCTTTCGTGGCAACCATATTATACGATAAGTTCACTTCAGCTAATTAATCGTTGTTAGCAAGTGTTCACACTGTAGATTTGTTAATAAATAATTCGTCATTATTACACATGTGCCACAATATATGTATATTTTGTTGTACACACTACAATAAAAGTTTGTTCTTTACATTAAATCTGTCCAATATTATTGTTAACTTTATTGTCCCATTGCTGCTGATATAAGATCCACTAATATTTTACTAAGTACGATAAAATAAAATGAGGTGTGGTCAAGTAACTCGCATTATTTTTAGATATTCAACAGTCATTACCACTTTAGCTGTAGTTAAGCAAAAAAATAGTTTCTCCTTCTCATTATTTTTGACACTCGTCACTACTCAATGCACAAGTTGTCTCTTCGAAAGTATATTTCCAATCTGAATCCCAATCATGAATTACGAATCAGTGTAATTTTATTATATTCTATACACATTTGCTACTCATTGTATCAGTTACTATTCTTCCTTTGAAGTTCATCCAGTGTCGTTCATATCAGCTGTTTCTCCGTCCAAACATGTTTTTGGTGAAGTAGTGCAAGCAAGCGCCGTGAGGTAACTGCACAAGCTTTAAGGTGCTACCAACGTTATTTATTTTATCAGATTTAACTCGTAGCAGTCCGATCATTGACGTGTTATTTTTCAACTGTTGTTAATAACCGTTATTACGAGTCGGTTGTTTTTCCGATAAGTTATTGAAGAAAAGCTGATAATCTCATCTCTACTCGCTAGTGGACAGAGTATTGCGAGCTTCTCTTGCAACCAGCTCGCGCTAGTTACTCTCTAGAGGACGCACCTTTACAAGAGGCCTCTGCGCTCTCGCTCTCGTGTGCGGCGCTGCGTCGCTGGCCGCGAAGGACGCGTTAGAACGCCTCGGGAGTGCGCCTGGCAGGTGCTCGTCGGCCGATCGGGGTCAACGCACTTCACCGCCCGCCCACCCGCCCGCGACACCCTCGCGCTTACGTTATCATTTTATTTTTTTTTAAATCTCGCACAAAAGCCAATTAACAAGCTCGGCGGCCGCGGGGGTCGGGCCGGGCCGGGTCGGCGGCGGTGGAGGGCCGAGCGCTATTGACAGGTGCGAAACAAAAGAGATCCGCTACTGTGCGCCGGCCGCAGCTGACAGTGCAAACAAAAGATGTCCGGCGGCTGCCACGCCTCCAATTGCGTCGCGTCGCTAAAAAAAAAGAAAAAAAAGCGAACGTGCGAAGCAGCTGCGACGCGATGAGGCGGCCCGACGCCCCGAGCGAAGTGCGTGGAGCGCCCTCTGTCGGATGCCCGAGTGTCTGGTTGACAAACACCTGAAGTGTGTCGACAAATGGAACGTGTACAAAACCCATTGAGAAGATGTATGGGATGATGCGTGCGTCAGAATTTGTTGCGTGTTAATTTTTTCACATCATCTGGATAATCATAGCTACGCATAAACAGAGTTGAAAGTATTGTAATTTTGCGACAAAAATCGTATAAACATTTCGATAGTAAAAATTCATATTAAGTCACCCTGGTTAGGAAAAGTGGAGAAATCTTGTTTCTGTATATAGTAAATTATTTCCTTTAACAAGTTGTACTGTTAGTATCCACATATTGTTGAGTCTGTCTTTTTTTTATACGCCAAGCTGGCTTTTTCTTTATACGCCTACTTTTTATTACAATTAAAGTTGAAAATTGCTATTCTTCGATGAATATGAACCATTCAAATTTTATTTTGATAACCTCTTAGATAACCAATTCTAGCCTACTACCATTCAGGCATCTGAACGTTGTAAATACCATCTCTCAGATTCAGAAATTATCGCTCAGTTCGAATCGGTAATACATACATTCTTCAGAAAGGACTTCACTGACTAGTGGTCGCTTAATCCCAAACCGGGTTGATCCACGAGAGTGCCTCATTTGAGCAAACTGCTTGTGCTACTGTAGAATTTTTCTCGTACCTCAGTTAACCATCTATCGTGTTAGTAATGGATATTTTTGGCACAAAGGGAATAGTAACAATCGCGAAAGGGCATAGACTACTACTACAGGAGATAAGAAACAGTTGGCTCTCCGATAACATTACGAACTAACACACCATGAATAGGTTATCAGCCAACACTTGCATCCTATCGCTTGCCAAGACTCGTTGAGCAAGACATTTAGAAATGCGTTAATCGTATTATCGGTAAAAAATGCATCTTTTTTCATTAGCACCTTACTACGCATAATCATAATAGTTTTGCAATTTTGCGGCAAAAATCGCCGATTTTCCGATAGAAAAACTCGTACTGTGGCACCCTGGTATCGAAAGGTGGAGAAATATTTTTTGTATACGTTGTAAATTATTTCCTATAACAAGTTGTACAGTCAGTATCCACATTTTGTGAGTCTGTCTTTTTTTATTTTACTATTTCTCTAAAACACGCCGGTCCTTTACCCTAAAAATGGCGTAAGTCTCATTTTTGTTAAACTTTCTCATCTTAATTACCCAAAATTACAAAATTTTTTAATGTTGCATGGGAACATGCAATTTTGTATCACCTTCATGAAACACCTTGTAGTACCTTCATGAAATCTGTTCTAAAAGAATACATCTCAAATTAAGGTTAATATATTATTTTTTTAATTTTAACGCGTCATTAAGGTTGAGTTTAGCTGTGAGAGGGAACGTGAAAGGGATTCCACCTCCTAAGAACCTGATTTTGAATCCCAACGCCGAAAAAATACAAATTTCTAGTCGTAGGAACGTTTGCCGGATCATGAAGTATTACGACAGTGACAAAGCAGGCGAGCAAGTGCGTGGTGTTCCGATTCGAAGCGCAGCGTTTCCAGGAGCTGTGTGCGCTTGCGGTGCGCAGTGGCTGGCGGACGTGGGGCTGTACGAGTGGGCGCCGCAGGCCAAGGCGCTGGCCGACCGCACCAGCCACCTGTGCCGCCGCGCCGCGCGCCGCTGCCCCTTCCTGCTCGGCTCCGCGCGCTTCCGCGACGACGCGCCCTGCCTCTCCCCAGGTCCGTTGGCGTCACTGCAGCGGCTTGCCTCTTGTCTCTTGCCTCTTGCCTCTTGCCTCTTGCCTCGTGCCTCTCGCATCTTGCCTCCCGCCTCTTGCCTCCCGCCTCTTGCCTCTCGCATCATCTCTTGCCTCTCGCCTCTCTCGCCTCGTGCCTCTCGCCTCGTGCCTCTCGCCTCTCGCCTCGTGCCTCTCGCCTCGTGCCTCTCGCCTCGTGCCTCTCGCCTCGTGCCTCTCGCCTCGTGCCTCTCGCCTCGTGCCTCTCGCCTCGTGCCTCTCGCCTCGTGCCTCTCGTCTCGTGCCTCTCGCCTCTGGCCTCTGGCCTCTCACCGGGATGTCCTAGAGACTTTCACTCCCGAGGGTGGCAGGCTTTCCGACATTAGCTAGATAGCATGCTAGAATCCAGCCGCTGTTTGAATGAGAATTCTAGCGGCCGGCTGCTCACATCGCTACTTTTACGTGGTTTCTACGATCAACACCAGGCGAATGCCGCAACAGTACCCTAACAAACGGGCCCCAGACCGCAAGCGATCTTTCTTTCCTCTTCTTTACCCTATCCTCACCCCTTATACACACTTACCTAACATGCACTACACACATACCACACATACAGGGAGACCAATCGCGGGCTTAGAGTTTGTCCCGGCTGGGGCGGTGCCTCAGTGACACACACTTGGATAGACAAAACCCAGCCAATCGACGAAATCACCGCTACATCCCACGATAAAACATGCACTATACTTACGGAACTAATAACCTTAGCCGTTGACGCGCTCGGAATTGCTAATCCGTATATCAAGTGGACGTGCGCGCTGGCTGGGAAAGCGGTCGTTTCACACGAAACGACCTCGATGTAGGCAACCCTCCCAGCAGCCTTGTGGTGTGCTGCCTACCTCGAGGGAAAACTAGGCGAAACAATTGCAAGGTGTATGGAAATAGCGGCTTTTCTTTGTTATGAAGATTCTATGAATATGAACGATATCGAATGAAGGTGAACGATGAATATTCGTGTATGGTACTCCAAACAATTGCCTACTTAATTTTTTGCATATTAATTTATTTATTATCAAAAACAGTTAAAAACTTGTGTGTAACATGCTATTGTATTCGAACGACGAAGTATTGTTACGAATTGTACTCTATGCACATTTTCTTAAATTCTGGGATCATCACTGTAACCCATATAAAAGTTGGAGTATGAATACAGATAGAAATGAGCGTTTTGGGGGAGAATTGACGAGAAAATATTCGCTCCCGTGTAATATCTTTTTTTGAGAAGGTGAATCAGCTGAAAGTTTGGGCTATTATTATCCCTCATCGTGTCTTTTGTGAGCGAATCGACTTACTGTCGCGAGAATAAAGAGAACGATTATTTGAATAATTGTATATTCAACTGCACTATAGAAAATGTCCGCAGATAGTGAAGTTTCATGTTATCAATATAATATCATAGCTGACCTTTCCCCCCATATACACGTCAGTTTCAGTCTAAGGATATTTCCATATATGAAGAGATGGCCGCGCGTCCTAATTTTGATGAAATGTTGAATGTTGAGTCTCACTTGTCTCAAATAAATTTTGTGAAGGTGAAATAGTTTTCACGGTTTGTTTGTTCCCATGAAACATCGTTGTACACTACGATAATATGTTCGCACCTTTTCCGTTGTTACAAAACAAATTAAACCGGGCTAAGTTATACGACTCTTTTTGCTCTTTTCGAGTAAATTAATACTTTTTTCTTAAAACATATAACTCTACATGTGTCTTTTACATATAATAACACTTAGTATTATTATATGACTGAATTATTAAAATGAAGTAGTCAATTGTTTTCAAAAACAATATTTTGATATAAATTGATACCGAATTTAAAGAATGAAGTTTTCAAATTGCTTATTTTCAACCTCACGCTTCACACGGCCAAGAACAGTAGTTTGTCTTAAAATGTCATCAATAGTCTCAAGAAAGTTTCAGTGAAGTTTCAAGAAAGTGTAGTCCCGGGAGATATTTTCCCATGTGTGAACAAATGTAAGAAGCCATGCTGCAAATAAAAGCATTATGAATGTTCTTAAGGATTCGTAAATAATCAATTATGTGGTTGTAAAATTGTAAAATTCTTATTTAGGTGAAAACCGCTGTAGTATCACTTTTGAATATTTGACTTTTGAATTTTGAATACTTCGCATTCACTGACTTGACTCCTGCAATTTTTCGAAGAAAGAGACATTAGGTGAGCAGCGTACTGTCGGTGTAAGGAAGTCGCGGGAGAGGACGATCGCGGCGGCGTTAGTGAGAATCCTCGTTGCAGGGGGGGGGGAGGTGGAGGGAAGGAGGGCCGGGCGAAAGTGCCCCTTCAGCGGATTAGAGAAAATCGATGCAGCTGCAGGCAGGCAGCCTGGAGGAAGCCCCGAGGAGGGCGGGCTGCAGGCCGCTAACGGGGGCGAAGCCTTTGTTAGGGATCTTCGGGGTTTCGGAGATTTCGCGGCGCAGTCGCCCTTCATTCGTCTTCGACTTACTCTCAGAGGTGCGGATTCGAAATTCTATATTGCTTCTCTGGATAGTGAAAGCGGTTTCTTAATGTATCTATTGTTAAGGATGTGGTGTTTGAACTGGTTTGGCTTTTCAGTTGACAGTTCTTGCCGAAGAGTTTGGCTTTTGGCATTCGATAAGTCATTTTAAAAATCAAGAAATGGAAACGACTTTGGTAATATGATGAAAATTGTGTTGTCGCAAATACTAGATTTTAATTGAAGGACTTGAGCTGAATTTGACAATAAACAGTTATTGACAAAAATTTCATTTTAAAAAAAAATGGTATCTTCATATAAAATAAATTGATAACTTCCATAAAATAGAAATGTGGCAAATGCGTTTTATAGTGACTTTTCCATTTACTGTTTCCCATTCCGTAATCTTATTTTTAAATGACATGAATAGCAAAACTCCTAGACATTTTCTTGTACAAAATTTGAGTGTTCCTGATAATTAGGAGTTGAGTTTGTTTAAATGGGGGATTTAAGCGTCTGGCAACGTACATTTCCCAGAGAAAGAACAATAAAAGTATTAGTGCCTGGACATATCGTTACACCGAGTCGCAGCCTCCGCGTGACAGATGGGGAGCAGAGTATGTGAATGAGTGTCTGGCAGGGGCGGACGCGGATTTTTATCGCCATGTTTCCATTTGCTCGTACACATGATTCAATTAGACTCGCGCAGCGCGGGGCGGGGAGGAGCGGGAAGTGACAATTATCGACGTGGGATCTCTCCTCCGCCTTTCGCCCCCCCCCCCCCCACCACGAGCTGTCTTCCCCCACCCCTCCACGGGTCCGCCCGCTGCGGATGCGCCCGCTCCCCGGCGCGGCGCCCCCGCGGCTGTCCTCGCGCCACTTCCGGCTCGCGAGGGGGCTTATCTGGAGGGGCCCGCGCCGCCGCCCCCCTCGCCCCAGCGACGCTTCGTCTTGGCCTCTCGATGTCAGCGCCACGGCCGCCGCCGCCGCCGCCGCCGCCCGCCCGCTCGCTCGCTCCCCTATCTAAGACCGCTCCCCGCCGCCTTAAGCGCAATGACGAATGCGGAAGAAATCATAACGCTGACTCAGTTGCTGGAAGCGCGCCACCCCTCCCCGCTCCGTCCACCCCCTTCCCTCCCCTCGCGCTACTTAAAGGAGCTGCGGTGATTTCCAGAGGGCCGACGAAGACGCTGCGTTCTTTCATGGCCCCGGGCGGCGGTATATGACGTTCGGGCTAGAGATGCGATATCTATAACAAACATCCACATTAGGAAACATCGGTGTTCGAAATTAAAACCATCCATGTTTTTAAACATCAATGTTTTGAAGCTGGTTTGGTAACCTCTAAAGTTAAAAACGTGAGCAACAAAATTGAATTTGACACTGGCTGTGTTTATTAATTTATAATGAATAGGATTTAAGCGAAAACAAAGTTTAATAATAATAATAATAATAATAATAATAATAATAATAATAATAATAATAATAATAATAATAATAATAATAATAATAATAATAATAATAATAATAATAATAATAATAATAATAATAATAATAATAATAATAATAATAATAATAATTAATGAAAGGCTGAGCGTCTGAGTTCATGTGAAAGGTTCAGTTGTCACTTCGCAGAAGAATGGTAGGGGTAGAAGGGAGGACGCCCTTCGTCCAGAGCGGACACGTTGACCGCATCCCCATGCGCGAAATACGAGGAAAGTCATAGAAACTATCAGGGCGTCGGGGTCATCTCGGGCGAGAGTGTCTCCACAATGAAAGTAGTGAATGATGTACAAGTTTCGTTCGAACATATAAACTGACAGTAAACTCAACTTACGTGTTCGAACGACTTGTTATTTTATATTTTAACTTTTACAAAATTATGATTCCAGTAATTTTTCATTCACTACCAAAACATCGACAACGTGAAAACAAGAGTTCAATACGAGTGAAAAATATGAGTACACGTAATTCATAATTTGCACATTCCTTAGGTTGTGAGTTGGAAAATATGTAAATGCCATTGCAAAATATTCACATTTCATAAAAAAATGTGCATATTTCAACATTTTTTGTGGCGTATCGGAGGGTCAGAAGCCTGCATAAACTTCCCAGTTGCGACCATTGACAGTGGCGTAATCTGGTTTGATGAGATGAGCAACCACTGATCGTATAATTAATAAATAGTATAAATAATTTAGAACTACCACCCAACCAGCACCATTTACCCCACACAGATAATGATACTATTTTCCTTAAAATACAGAGACAAATTAATGTGGGGTGTAGATTTTTTAATATTTACAATTTTCGCTATGCGAACAACTGTTAAAAGCCATCTCTGATTAACACTGCATAATCCTATCAATTTAAATAGATACACTTCTCGACGTTTGTTGTGAGATTTTGTCCCTCCGCCTGAACCAAAGGTATGTAGCTGCTAAGAACGGTTTTACATGAATCGAAGCGACGCAAGTCACGAATTCACCCTGGTCAGGGGCGTACAACGCTCAAGCGATCTCGACTAATCGACATCTAGCATCCAAGAACGCCAAATCTTACATACGAATATGTTTGCTCGTATATGTTTATACATAAGGATGTCGACATATATTAAAGAAATATAATTCGCAAATTGTAGCAAAAGTACCAAAACTGGCTATGCCAGAATTGTGCGTCCTCAAATGAGGACGCTGGGCGTTAGTAGATTAATACATATCTCAATAGAAATTAGGTATATAGAATTTAGAAAAATGTCATTGAAAAAGATGTCTACAATTATTTTCAATACAATTTATCTTGAAAGATTTTTAATCTCGTGATTTTTCTCGGCAAAACCGCCATTGGTCATGCATAGTAAAGTGGGTAAATGCCTGCAGGGCCCGGCACGTACGAGACGCGGGTGGAGTCGGTGCTGGGCGCGCGCCTGGGCGTCATGGACACGGCGCCGCGCATGCGCCAGCCGCCAGAAACCCCCGGCCCCGCCCACTACCACGTGAGCCCTCGCCCTTGCAACGCACTTTACACTCTACAGGCAATGCACACGAGCGTCGCGAAACGGACGTTGCAACGTACAACTGTTAAAAGTATTTTCACGTACGCCAGGACGTCAATTAAGGCCTGTGCCACACGAGCGTTTCGTTGACGCGCGATAAGTAACGGACGATAAGTAAGTAACGGACGATAAGTAAGTAACGGACGATAAGTAAGTAACGGACGATAAGTAAGTAACGGACGATAAGTAAGTAAGGGACGATAAGTAAGTAAGGGACGATAAGTAAGTAAGGGACGATAAGTAAGTAAGGGACGATAAGTAAGTAAGGGACGATAAGTAAGGGACGATAAGTAAGTAAGGGACGATAAGTAAGTAAGGGACGATAAGTAAGTAAGGGACGATAAGTAAGTAAGGGACGATAAGTAAGTAAGGGACGATAAGTAAGTAAGGGACGATAAGTAAGTAAGGGACGATAAGTAAGTAAGGGACGATAAGTAAGTAAGGGACGATAAGTAAGTAAGGGACGATAAGTAAGTAAGGGACGATAAGTAAGTAAGGGACGATAAGTAAGTAAGGGACGATAAGTAAGTAAGGGACGATAAGTAAGTAAGGGACGATAAGTAAGTAAGGGACGATAAGTAAGTAAGGGACGATAAGTAAGTAAGGGACGATAAGTAAGTAAGTAAGGGACGATAAGTAAGTAAGGGACGATAAGTAAGTAAGGGACGATAAGTAAGTAAGGGACGATAAGTAAGTAAGGGACGATAAGTAAGTAAGTAAGGGACGATAAGTAAGTAAGTAAGGGACGATAAGTAAGTAAGTAAGGGACGATAAGTAAGTAAGTAAGGGACGATAAGTAAGTAAGTAAGTAAGTAAGTAAGGGACGATAAGTAAGTAAGTAAGTAAGTAAGTAAGGGACGATAAGTAAGTAAGTAAGTAAGTAAGTAAGGGACGATAAGTAAGTAAGTAAGTAAGTAAGTAAGTAAGTAAGGGACGATAAGTAAGTAAGTAAGTAAGTAAGGGACGATAAGTAAGTAAGTAAGTAAGTAAGGGACGATAAGTAAGTAAGTAAGTAAGTAAGTAAGGGACGATAAGTAAGTAAGTAAGTAAGGGACGATAAGTAAGTAAGTAAGTAAGGGACGATAAGTAAGTAAGTAAGTAAGGGACGATAAGTAAGTAAGTAAGTAAGGGACGATAAGTAAGTAAGTAAGTAAGGGACGATAAGTAAGTAAGTAAGTAAGGGACGATAAGAAAGTAAGTAAGTAAGGGACGATAAGTAAGTAAGTAAGTAAGGGACGATAAGTAAGTAAGTAAGTAAGGGACGATAAGTAAGTAAGTAAGTAAGGGACGATAAGTAAGTAAGTAAGTAAGGGACGATAAGTAAGTAAGTAAGTAAGGGACGATAAGTAAGTAAGTAAGTAAGGGACGATAAGTAAGTAAGTAAGTAAGGGACGATAAGTAAGTAAGTAAGTAAGGGACGATAAGTAAGTAAGTAAGGGACGATAAGTAAGTAAGTAAGGGACGATAAGTAAGTAAGTAAGGGACGATAAGTAAGTAAGTAAGGGACGATAAGTAAGTAAGTAAGGGACGATAAGTAAGTAAGTAAGGGACGATAAGTAAGTAAGTAAGGGACGATAAGTAAGTATGTAAGGGACGATAAGTAAGTAAGTAAGGGACGATAAGTAAGTAACGGGCGTCGTAGATTAACACTGTATCGTATGCGATACAGCCAAAGCGCTCGGGTGCCGTTTGGCATGTATTCTTGTTATTCTACGACGCGCGTTACTTACGCAACGCTCGTATGCAGGGCCCTAATGTGCGCCGCGTCTCTCCAGTCTTTAAGCTCACCAATGGTCTGGTAGTGTTCATAATTGTCTATTAATCTATAGACGTTTGGCGGTTCAAATAGTTATCGGAGTTGTAAAAGATCGTCTAGCGATTTCTCTTAATACGTTTTTTAAAAAAACGGTTCGAAAATAACACACAAATGAGAGAGTCATGAGCGCACACAAAAGGCAAGGAACTAGATGAAAATAGAAATAAAGGGTTAGGAAAATAATTGGATAAAGTGGGATAGCGGGTGGTTTTGTAACTTCAAACATTAAACATTTCTGTGCAACAAAATTTGATTTGACAGTGATCATGTTTATTAATTTATAATTAATAACATTTATAATAAACAAAATCAAAAAATAACAATGGACAAAACTAAGCCTGATTGCCGAGGGCATCTCCAAGCGTCAGCCTCATTTCGACGAAGAAGGATGCGGGGACAAAAGAAGGGAAACCCCTTCTTTTGTTGACCGCTTCTTCACGTGCGAGGGACACGTAAAGACGTAGGAAATATTACCAGGTCAACGGGGTCATCTTGACCGTGAAAAAGTCTTCTTAATGAAGTTAGGACCGTTGGTACCTTCTCTAAAGGAGGAGTTCCTTTGGTTTGAAGTAGAGATGGGTTTTTTATCTATATCGTTTATCAGAATAACAATTGTCTTGTAATAACAGTGCAATATCAGCAATCTAACACGGCGGAGAGCTATAGGGAAGAGAAGAGTGCCAAAAAATGACTAAGGAGAAAAAATGAAAAAGAAAAGAGGTTTTTCCTTGCCTACGGCTAAAGTGAACTGTTTGTTCTACATCTAAAAATAATGAGTTATTTGAGCCTAACAACTAATTTTATTTTACCTGCCTTACGAAAATGTGTATTAGCGTACCTCACATACGCACCAATGTGGTAGAAGCAATAAAAAGCATATTGGACAGATTTAGAATACAAACTTGTCATTGTAGAATATGTAAATAATGTATACAAATATTGTGGCACACGGCGTGTATTAATGAGGATAGTATTACTATTCAATTGTAGTATTAATATGTGCGTTTTGTTTGAAACGAATGATTAACTGTACTGCCTAATGATTGACTTGTATCACAGATTCATCTGCTCTCCTCGTTGAGAACCTTCCTGTTTTATGAAATTTTTCGTGTCAAAGGAACCGGCACTGTCAACTTTCGATATACTTTCTAATAAATCCAATATTTGAATTTAGAAATAACACTTGCTAATCACGACTTATTGGCTGCAGTGACACTTTCTCATACAAAATGGTTCTCGCGAAATCTTATAGTACAGTTTATGACAAATAGATTGCTATGGATTTTCACAGATAACGGCCTACATCAGGGTAATTGAAATATCTGGTATTTTTAGGAATGGTTAATGATGTCTGGCATTTTATTGTACAAACTCATAGTATCCCAACGTTTCGGAAGCAGAAACTAGGAGTTTTCTTTTCAATGAAAGGTCCAATAACCATTAACCATCCTAGAATTAATAGTGTGAATTCAAGAAGTATCTGTTATTTTTCAGAACAATTTCGAAGTAACATCTGCTAGAAATATTTATTTATTTATTTACGTCAAAAAACAGTTAAAAACTGTGTGACGTGCTATGGAGAGAAGTTAAATCGACTTATTAATATTATGTACATTTATTAATATTACATAATATTATCAACAGTTTATCTGTTATAGGCACATAGCTAGTTCAAACACGTAAACTGACAGTGGCGCCATTATTTGTTATTTTAACTTTTATAAAATTGTAATCTTGGGAATCTGTCATTTCAAAAGAATACATTGTAAACGTAAGAACATCGTCTTTAATGTATCGATGTTTTGAAAACATCGACATCGATGTGGCATCCCTTCGCCCGACGCTCAGCAGGACGGGAGGACGGGAGGACGGGAGCGAGGCGGCGATAGCAGCAGGAAGGTGCGAAGGACCGCGCGGGGCGGGAGCTGTCAAAGCGCCGCCGGTGACATCTTGATGGCGGCTTTTAATATTCGCAATGGCAGCGCGCCCCGGCCCGTCGCCGCCTCATGCATAGTCGAGAGGAGGAGGGGACGCAGGGGGAACACTATTTCACGGCTGCGCGCTGCCTCCGATATTCTACAGCGGCGATTGTTACGGAGCTTAGTTTCAAAAATCGCTTCTTCCGATATTCTACAGCGGCGATTGTTACGGAGATTAGTTTCAAAAATCGCTTCTTCGAACAACTATTTTTCGCTTCTTCAATTTTACATTAACATTTTAAAAATTATAAATTTGATTTTTTCAATTTAGAATCCAACAATTTCGCTATGAATGAAATACCTTGGTATGGTTTATTGCAAAGACAAGGATTGTGTTTGTGAACGACAAAAGCATCAGCACCAACTTACACAATCGATGTGAAAAAGGAATCTTTTTACTAACTACCAACTATGTCAACACAATTTTTCCATTGTAAAGGATGTGTAGAAATATTACTTTCGCGGAAAGACAGATTTACGTTTCTGTTGCAATCCACAAAACAGATTATCATCTTAACCAGGATTCTTTCTCGTCTTATGAATTTACATTGCATTTTCGAAAACTTGAAGTAACCACGCAAATCTATTTTTTGATCCCCCTTTTTATAAAACCGAAAAAAAATGTTTCGAGCAGTAAACATATAAGCACGGAGTCGATGGCATTGTATAGATGACTGTACAGAGCAGCAGCTCAAGAGCGGCGCGGGGGGGGCAGTGGCCTCTTGGCCCAGGGAAGGAAGGGGTGGGGGTGGGGGTGGGGTGGGGTGCGCCGCCTGCGCTCAGCCAGAGGGGGCGAGCGGCGCGACGGCTGGCGGGAGCAGCCAGGCGCGCGACGCCGGGGGCGGAGGGATTTGCGCTCCGATTTGCACCCTCCACCCCCGCCGCCCCCGCCGCCCCCGCCGGCCCCGCCGGCCCCGCCGCCCCCGCCGGCCCCGCCGCCCCCGCCGGCCCCGCCGCCCCCGCCGCCCCCGCCGCCCCCGCCTGCGCCGAACAGCCAACACCGCCGTTGTTGGCGGGTGCCAACAACGCCGCCTCCGCTTCCATAGCCGCCACTGCACCCGCCACAGACCTTGCCACTATCGTTACCGCCGTCCTCCACCCTCACCGCCAGTACAGTGGAACTTTGGATTATGCTCGCAATCCATTCTCAAAACGTGCTCGTAATCCAAAACACTCGTGTATCGAAGCGAATTTTCCCCTACGAAATAACTGAAATGCAGATGATCCGTTCATAATACAAAACAATTGATTCATGTAGAATGATTAATACAAAATGGTCTGAGCCTTATGTAGCAGAAATACCATAATACTTTACGATGAGGGTGACGATACGTTTTAGAAGAAATGAATAGTTTATTGTATAGCAGCACTGTCACCTATTGGCTCACGGAATCGTTTCGTCCGTGTTATTTTACCTAAAAATCTAGCCAAACACTATCGCTGTAGTCTCCTTTTAAGGATGCTTCGGAAGGCTGACATTACATTCTCATTGAAAATGTGCATTGCTCGTATTGCTACAGTCTTGCTCGGGTGGTGTTTTTCTATAAAATATGAGTGAGAAAATCGCTATACGCACAATTATACTGCATGGGTGGGAGGAAGGAGAGACTAACCAGTTCTGCTCGTATTGCATAGAATTGCTCGTATATCGAGTTAAAGAATAATTAAAGAATGTTCGATACGTTTTCTCGACTTGCAAAACACTCACCAACGAAGGTACACGCAATCCAAGGTACTACTGTAGCCAACGCCACCAGTATTATAGAGAAATTACTCTACGAAAGACCACTTCCACGGGTCTGGAAACGAGTGAACGTCTGGCAGGGCGATGACATTGGAAGAGATAGTGATGAAGCCATTTATAAATGAACTGGAAACGAACGCACTGCCAAATGAGTGCATGGACGTAACTTGTAGTTATATTGACAGCAATGGCTAAGCAGTCTCCAAAGCGGTCCCTTCTTATAGTAATCTCCCTATGTCACTGCCACCTCAACTGTCAACGTCACCGGCGGCAAGTGCTGGGCCTTTACCTGCGCGGCTCCGAGTCGGTTGAGGAGTGGGCGGGGCGGGCACGAGCGCATCCGTCGCGCTCGAGGGGGCGGGCCGTGGCGGGACGCGAGCGGGAGGGAGGGGGAGGCAGCGAGGCGGCGCTGAAAGAGCCGGATAATCGCAGCGAGGGCTACTGGCGCCGATACATGCGAACAATGGCCCTGCGGCCGCACGGGACGGGGCGGAAGAGACGGGCGGAACGAGCGCGGATTAATAGGTTGGGGCTGCGGCGGATGTCTGGCGGGTGCGCCGGCTCTCCGCCCCCCCCCCTCCAATCGCCCACTTCGAAAGGCGCAGCGCCGGGCGCCACTCCCTGTTCGTTTTTAAGCAGCAGACGCACGAGAATGTTCCAAGGATGTGTGCCATGCCCTGTCGCCGAGATCCGAGTTGAAACTGGTTCTCATTAGGTATCACTAGGGGCGGATTTTGATGACCTAAAACATCGCCAGAAACAATCAATAAAATGTTCTTAAAATGTTTTGAAAATACCCTAAAAGCGAAGAAAGATGACAAAAAATGGTCAAAATCAGTTTATAGAAACAAGATGTTTCTTATGTAATCGAAGATTCTTACTTTCGATAAGGCCAACCCAGCTTGCAGACGTTTGGTTAGCACAGTTCTTTACCAGTTCTTTAGTTATCCCATAATCGACCGAATCGATATTGGCACAGGTAGGAGTCACAGGAACATAAGATTGACTTCACAATTTCTGAGCGAAGAAATCGAATAGGCTACTCACGAATCCTGAAGAGAACATTTGCTGCATCTCGCAAATATTATTTGAAGCAAGTGCCATTAAAATTATATTAAAATCGATGAAATCCGCAGGAAATGCTTTATAAGTAACAAAAAAATAAAAATATGACTTATTTGTCGAAAATGACGAAAAATGCAAAACTAAAAATTAATAATTTTATTTAGTTATATCATAAATTTAATGTCTAAATTAAAAGGCCTTGTTCCAAAGTAAAAAACATTCCTTTAAATCCGCCCTCTACTCATTACTTTCAAATTGTCTTCCAACTTGTTACAAGCTTCATTCTCCAGAAAACATCATTTCCGGAAAATATATTTGGATCAAAACATAAATTCACAAAATCGACTCTTTTTTCTAAATATTCATTTGTATCATTTCCATAAACGAGTTAACGCTCAACTAGACGCAAATCGGATTTCGTAAATTAAATTCTATTCGCAATGCCCTCTCCGCGTGCGAGTGCTTGTCGTCGTGGCGCCGCCGTCTTCGCGGGTGCCGGAGCGCCCTGGGCCGGGGCATCGCTGCAGAGGGAGCGGCGCGGGCGGCGTGGGCGGCCCGGCATCACCCTCGCTCGGCGTAGGGAGGCGGGGGCGAGCGGAGGCTGCGAGCGAGATGTTGATGTTTTATTCCGGGATGAGTCACGGGGCGCCGTCGTTTGTAGCTGTCAGCGCCATCCTCCGCCCCAGCACAGTGCGCCCGGAGCAGGCACGGCCGTTTCCGTCAGCGGAAGGGAAGATGTCGGTCGCAAGTGTACGAACACTAACACTAAGGTGAACAATCTGGATGTCTTGCTTCGTTGCTTTTTTGGAATCTGATTTCTTTTTGCAAGTAAAATGTGTGGTCAGAAATTTTAAATCCAATCCAGAACTCCCTTGAACACCTGAACGCCTTGAAGTCATGAACCGCCTTGAGGTATTTTAATGCTTAAACCACCATGAGCAAGCTTCAACCACCATGAGAACGCACGTGAGCACTGTGAATACGACACATGGTGGGTATGTGACCTCCATGAGCCACCTCTATAGCGCCTCCAGGAGAACTGATTCCTAATGAATTTGCTTCGTAATTCTTCCAACCCAGCAAACATTCGCATGTTGAAAACATACTCTTCTGATCCAGCAAGATAAACACATAGGAAACCAAAAGTACGGCTGGCAACTCAGTAGTCCGGAAGAGCAGACTTTTGGCCCATGCGGCATGGCCAGTGGCCCAGTGCGGGACTTGCGACGTCTTGGGCGAAAGAAAGGCGCCTCCAGCCCCTCGCTCGCAGTTCCCCTGTCTGCCGCGCGGCGCGCTGGCGAAGACGACGACGACGACGCGCGGCCGTGGGCGGAGGCGTGGGTCGCAGCCCCCGCTAAATGGTGTTTAACGACGGCGCCACCGCGACCTAACAAATTCGCCCAAACATTCCGCTACTTTAATTCAATTTCTCCAAGACAAACTGTCTACATGCGTAATTGCCAGAGCTTTCGTTGATACCCTGCTTGAAATTCTCTCCCCGTTCTTCTTTGTTATTTGTAATCCTTGTTGGCCGCAATCGTTAAAAATATTGTGAGTTAATCTCACGATTTTAAAACGTCGTTAGGACCCATAAGAATTGTAAATCTGGTTTCGATGAAAATATTGCAAGGAGGAAGATGCTTCTTGGGTCTTTCGTTTCCAAAAGGAAATTAAATCATGTTTATTAATGTTAATTGTCCTCTCGTAATCCTTTATTTGCAAATCGTCTTTCGAGACAGATTTACAACGAATGTTAAAAAATATATCGTGTAAATATATCGAGAAAAAAGTCTCTCTATGCTAGAGCTGCAAGTAGAATATCGAAGCCAAATCAAAAGAACCAAAGTGTCACTATAATTCCTGAATTTAGAAATAAGGAAAGGCACGTTTTTCATTGCTATAGCCACTACTAGGTGGAACACAACCAGAATGATCTGAGAAGAAGTGAAGTTAAATGAAAAGTTCATCTAAAACACTCTCTCACAAAGTGCAGTGAATTTAGAGTGCTATTTAGTAAGGACACCTCTTCTGTACGCTAAGTTTTTACACACTCCTCACTTTCTGAACATATCTCTGAAATATTATTGCAAATATATAACTACGTTCTGACTTTGAAAGTAATTTCTGCAAAAGACTTCGATATTGTTAAGACAACGCATCACAAAGCGCATTTTTATGAGTCATGATATAAATTCAGGAAGATATTGCATATCTAACTAGAGACGCAAACTAAAGTAAAGGTATGTGCCTGACATTTCATATCCTTTTAATTCCTTCAATATTTTCCATTTTATTCTCTGAAACGCTTCATGCTGTAGATGTCTAGTGTTTTCATGTCTGATTTCCATATCGAACAATCATTCGCTTTTCACGGATGTGACATGAAAACAAATCATTCTAACAGTCGGTCTATTTAAATAGACGCAGCATTATTCTTGCCGTAAAACTTTTATGTTTGCAAATAAAGCGGATTTATGGGAGTGCATTCGTGTCATTTATGTCGCATTCCGCTCTCGAGCGCGAGCGTCCGAATGAGTGATGAGTGCTCGGCCGAGAGCGTCTGGAGGTTCGAGCGGAGTCTGTTGCCTCCCCTGCCGTCGCGTCCCCTTCGCTGGGAATGTCAACGGCGGCGAGCGGGCCCTGCGCGATCAAAACGTCAAGAGCGCGGATTCCATCTTGTCCCCCGTGCCTTCCCCAGGCCGTCCCCTGCCGCCTGGACGCGTCGTCGTTCGCCGCATCCCGTCCACAGCCCTCGCCGCCCTCGCCCTCTCGTTCTCCTCCACCCTCACCCCCGTACCCACCCTCGCTCTTGTCCCCGCCCCCACACCCGCATTCACCCGCGCCTCCATCCTTGCCTCCACCCTTGCCTCCACCTTCACCCTCAACCCGCCCCCCTCTGCCCTCGCCTCCGCCCTCGCCTCCGCCCTCGCCTCCGCCCTCGCCTCCGCCCTCGCCTCCGCCCTCGCCTCCGCCCTCGCCTCCGCCCTCGCCTCCGCCCTCGCCTCCGCCCTCGCCTCCGCCCTCGCCTCCGCCCTCGCCTCCGCCCTCGCCTCCGCCCTCGCCTCCGCCCTCGCCTCCGCCCTCGCCTTTGCCCCGCTCTCGTCTCATAGCAACGCTCACTCCCGCCCTCCCCTCCCTTGCCCCTTCCCGTGCGCCCATCTGCCGCTCGCGGTTGCCGTTGCTTTCGCCGCCGCCGCCGCCTTCTCTATATATTCAGTTTATGAGTTTCGCGTCGGTCCATTCGTCTCGGCGGGCGGGGAGCGCCCGGCAGTTGTTTTCGCCCGATAACCCCGCGATTTTACTGCCGTTAGCCGGCGCGGGGCCGTCATTAGAGGCGGGGGCGGCGGAGGGGCGGAGTCGCCCGGCGGGCGGCTTTATTCGCCCCGAGATTTACTGGCCGCGCGGAAGGAAGCTCGAAGGGGCTCGCGCCCTATCGATAATCGATGTCCGCCTCGAAGGGGCGCCGCTCGAGCCCCGTGTGGGGCAGAGCAAGAAGCCGCCTCCCGCCCCCTGCGCCCGCGGAATTCGGTCCCGGAGGGTTTTGTTAAGCTGCGCGGTGGCCGATATTGATGTAACGCTAAGAGAAAAACAGTGCCGCACTTCGTGGGACATATATCTCCCCGTGTTATTGGAATCTTTTGTTCGCAATTTACCACTGCGTTTTATGTTTCGAAAAGAAATAAAAGGAAAAGGGGTAGACACATTTTATTTCTTGCAGGAAGGAGTCGAATGTTTCCTGTATTTTCTTGTTCGAGATCCAATGAAAGTGGAGTTATATCGGCAACATTTATTTAATAACAGCACAAATAACTCTGCACGCAGTAAAAATGAAACGAAGCATCGAAATGAATGGTTTCCTTTTTCCAGTTTTCTTTCATTTGAGCCTTTGAGTCGATGGTGCTCTGATTACTGGTGGAGAGCGAGGCAAATCAATAACATTTTGAGCGAAATAAATCGCTTCTTTGCGATCATTTCTCGATAAACAACATGTTTTTTGTATGAGCAGTATTGGATTTTTACGTGTCATCATAACTTTTGGTTTATGTGTTTTTGTATCTCCGTGCGTTTCTTTCTTATAAGTCACTTACAGGCTGTTTTCACTTGATATCTTCTATAATTTTATGATTCAGGACATCTTCTTACGCAATTTTATTACGTTATTATGTACCTACTATGTCATAATATTTCCAGCATTATACTCATTATATCACTAGGGTCTAAACGAGTACAGATTCTGTACACGTTTGTCAGTTTCAGATCACGTTGGTCAGAATCGTTTCATTTTTTGTGGCTGCTCACATGCTGTTAAGTAGTAACAAATTACAATGTTGCCTTCGTTCACTTAAGAAAACAGTTGTGTGCTAACACCGCGTGTCCAATGAGAGAAGATTCGAGTTTTTCCTACCTGTCGGAACATTCGTGCGTACGGTCTGGAAGTTTCGAACCCGATATGCACCGGCTGTGTAGAAAGGCGTCGGCGAGGAGCCGAGAACCGCCGAGCGAAGCAGCCACAAAAAGGCCTGCTCCTCGAAGACGAAGTGCAGCGCTCTGTCGCTCGCCCGTCCGCGGTGCCTGTTCCGGGGTAATCCTCGAGATGGCGACGCCCCTCCCCTCCCCTCCCCCTTCCCCTCCCCCTCCCCCTCCCCTCCTCTCCTCTCCTCTCCTACCGTTCCTCGCCGCCCCGCCTCGCCCCGCGCGAAACAAACGGCGCTGTTATTCTTTATGGAGCGGCGCGCGCCCGCTCCGTATGACGAGCTTAACGCGGCTGTTACCCCCACCCACACCGCAGCCGGCGGCGGAGGAGGAGGAGGAGAAGGAAGGGGTTGGGGGTACACGGTGCTTTCCATAACATTTACAATGTGTAACATTGACTAATGCTAGAAATTCCTGTACCTGATAAACTATCCCAGGAGGAATCCTTAACGGCATGCCGCAGCGGAGAGCAGCAGCGCTCTGTGCTGGCGGGCGACGCCGCGCCGTCGGGGTGGGGCGCGAGGGCTGTTGGCGCCGCCTGATGGATGGGGAGCCCTTGGGAAACAAAGGGCCGTCTCGCCGATGAACCTGCGTCATACTTTTGCGTCTGCTGGGATTGATGATGGCGCCCTGTGTTTCGCGCTTTGTGCTTTTGCGCTGTTGCCGCTTTGTGCGAGGGAACCCGCTCGGCGGCGCCTCGAGGGGATGATCGGCCGCTGAATCCTTTCAGGACGCAGCCCCCCCCCCCCCTCACTCACGATGCACTCCTCACTCGCGCACGTCCTTGCGCTCGGCGTTCGTACTGCTGGTCGCACTCTGCGAAAAAGTCTTGTTTGTAGGCGGAACCATTTGAAACAATGTGTTGGTGCATACATTTTGTACAAATGTCCTAGAAAAGTTTGCAACAAAGTGGTAAACTGAACTAATTTAATTTTCAGTCCTTGAAGTAAGGTTTTTTAATATTTAATTACTTTTAATTGGTTATTGTGGATTTATTTTGAATCTATGTTTTGCAATACATTAATCAGGAAAATTTGGATTGGCATTCTTAATTTACGAAAAATGAGCGTACGTTCACGTAGAATATACATCGCAGAAAACTCTTGTTAGTACGTGTTAGCATTTCACGCATATGTAATTACTGTAAAAGAGCTCACGTCGAAAGACAAGTAAATTAATATTATGCACCAAAATTGGCGCGACTTTTCTATGCTATATTTCATCACATTTATTGATTAAGTGATTTCTGTACTGCGACATTAGTGTCCGCACCTTTTAACTACACGTACCCAAATTGCTGTGAGTGCGATAGGTGCTCTCTAATTAATGTATTTTATATGACATTGATAACCTGTGTTATTCGAAGGTTACGAGCAATGAGAATGAGACGTCTTTTATGACTAAACAAACAGCATTAATAATTCATTTCATCCTTATAACTGCTTGATTTCACACTACGTGATGTGTGCCCACATTGTGTCGCAAAACGTTGTCGTTTGTAGTGTACTGATGACAACAAAATTGTTTTAAAATACGAGTAGTTTGACTGTCTTAAAATCTTAGGATACCACTGCCATTCAAAAATAATGTTCTCAAAATCATGAGAAGTACAAAGAACGTATAAACAGCAGCCTTGTCATTCATTATTTAATGAGCAGGAAATAAAGTGAAGTCACATTGTAACCAACACCTATGTTCAACGTAAACATGCAATAATAACCGCTCACAGACGGCAGGTGGCAGCACTAACAGTGGAGGGTTTATAAAGTGTGTCGAGAGAAGCGGAAAACTGACCAAGGGCGGTTACATTTCCGAGAATGCAAAGTTTGTTAAGTGTTCGTGGGCCGCTATGGTTAAAGTACACCGTTCATGGAAAAATGGCGATATCCAACAGACGCGTAGGCGCACCACGGGCCGTAGATGACAAGGGGGAATAACGCCTGCGTAGATGTATACTGGCGGGTAGAAATGCAACTGTAGAGCAACTGACCACCCAGATGAACCAAGGGGTTACCAACAGCGTCTCCTCAATAACTGTTCAGCGAACGTTGTTTCTTATGGGGTTTCTCAGCAGGCGCGTGTTTCATGTACCCGTGTTGACGGCTGTTCATCGGCGATGAAGGCTAAAATTTGCACGCCAATACCGCATCTAAACGTCCACTACAATGACAGGCTGCCTTTTCAGATTAATCAGGTTTTTTGCTTCATCGGACATGTGGTCTTTGGCGTATACGGTGTGAAACGTCTGAACGCAAACACACTGCAGCTATCGCCGGACGGGTCCAGGCCGAAGGAGGGAGCGTGATGGTGTGGGTAATGTTTTCGTGGCATTCTCTGAGTGATCTCGTCATTCTTGAAGCTTCAGTAGATCAACAGAAGTATCCAGCTGTCTTGGGGACCATGTCAATCAATATAAGAAGATCGTTTTTCCCTTCCACAAGACAACAGGACAATGCCACGTCCAGTCCACAGTATACGTGCGTGGTTCTAATAGCACCAAGATGAGTTTACAATATTCCCCTGGTCACCAATCTCCCCCGATTTAAACCTAATCGAGGATCAATCGGGATGTTTGCGTCATGGATTCTCAACCGAGAAACCCAGCATTTCTTGCCACGGCTCCACATCCCAGTCCATCCCTGTACCATGCCGAACCTAATTGACTCTCTTCTTGCACGACTCGCAGCGGCCAGTGCTGTGAAAAGGGTTATTTAGGATTGGGACGGATGGTCACAGTAATAATAATGGATTGGTATAAGTTTTTAAAAAAAATTATTTGAAGTCTTCAGGCTACCGAATGCTTTGAGAGACGGAACGGAAGTTGCGGTTTCAAAGAGAAAATAAACGAGAAACAGAGGAGTGAAGGATTAGAGTTTTATATGAAGACAACCTGATAATTGGAACGAAGAGAGAGTATGAATCACGGCAATGGGGATGAGGCGAAAGTACAGGAGAAAAGTGTGGAACAATAGAGGAGACAAAATAAGAGCTGGAGTGATGGACAGAGCGATGCGTCTGTGGACAATGAGAACGGTCTTGGTCTGACGGAAAGGGTGAGAAAAGGAAATGGCGCGGATCTCATGGAAAAGGGAAAGTGAGGTTGACCTTGAAAGCGTGGAAAGACGGATGGGCGTGTAGTCGGAAACGCAGCGTCACAAGGGGGGAGGACGGCTTGGTGGAAACACATGGTAGACTGATTGATTGATGTGTGTTTCCGTACGCGTTAACAGCTGAATGTCATTAGTCTCGTAAGTGTAGTGCATGTTTTATCGCGGGATGTGGCAGTGATATTCCCCTGCTGGATGTTGAGTTCCGGCGCTGTCCTACATGTCTGCTACAGGAGTTTTCCCTAGGTATCTCTCACCAGCGGGACACCGTCCCAGGCGGGTCCAGCTCTAAGCTCCCGGCATGTCTGGTGTGCATACAAGCATAAGTGTGTGTAAGTAGGGTGTAAAGGATGGGAGAAGAGGGTCGGGAAGGAAACATCGCGCGTGGTCCGTGGCCCGTAGGTTAGGGTACTGCTCCGTCATTCGCTTGGATTGATTGGAGATATCACAAAAAACTGCCATTCAGAGGTGCCGGCCGCTCGAATTCTCCTCCAGACGACGTCTGAACTCGACCCAGCTACGTGTCAAAAATCCTGCAACCGTTGGGACTCGGACCCTAGGACTTCCCGGTCAGAGGCACTGCAGTGACACCAATTGATGACCTGATCAAACTACGTTGGTGAGGGAACACATGGAAAACGGGGGAGTGAGGTTGGTGGCCGAAGGGCGAGAAGGCGTAGGGTCGGGAATACAGAAGGGCGAGGAGACGGAAAAGCGGCGTCAAAGGGGCCGGGGAACAGCTTCGTGGGAACACGTGGAAAAGGGCGAGTGAGGGCGGCGGGAGGGGGACGGAAAAATGGAGAGTCCCAAGACGGGAGAGACCGCAGGGCGAGATGGAAGGGCTGGAAAGGGAAAGGGCGAGACGTGCGGGCGCGCGGGGGCGGGGCGCCGCTGCAGTTAATCGCCCTGCGCCGCCCCGCGAATGGCCTCCGCTTTGTGCGCGACGCGACGCGGCGCGGTGCGGGGCGTAAAAGCGCCGTTTCGCCGCCGCTGCTCTCGCTTTATTACTTTTATAACGGAGTGCGCGCGCGGCGATGAATCTTCAATTATGATATGGCAAGTGAACGCGGACGCGCGCATTATGGGATTGCGGGGATCAGTTTAATTAACGCGCGCTTCGCCGGGCGAGCACCGCCGGGCTCACGCGCGGGAGGTACTACCTCTTCACTTCCCCCCTCCGATGCGAAACACGGCGCGCGCGGTTTTTACCCGGAGGCGGTTGCTCGATCAGCGGATTCTCTGCATCCCGGAAGGCTTCGCCAACACCAATGGCTAGAGTTTTTTTTTATTACTTACTCGATTAAACTTGCGTTTCTTGCTCTTGCCTTTATTTCCATGTTCTTCTTTTGCCTTGCCTTGTCTTTCGACACTGGTGAAGATATAGATTAGACAACGTGATATTTTGAAAAGATCTCTGAACGCATTAGCGTACAAGTGATAAGCAATAATGTTTCGAAAATACACACTCCGCTATTGATCTGTTTAACTTGGTACTCTACTTACCTGGATGGAATGTTTCAATTTTGTGGGAAGAGGATTCTTGTTGTTACTATCGTATACCGTATTAAATATTTTCCACAAATCCGACATGCTTTTTTATCATTATACCAGCACAATATCCGAGACTATATTTACATATTATGTCCGTTGCGTTTTCTTAACATCGTTCTTTAAGCCCTTTAGTGGCGTCGATCGGAACTGTGGAGTAATTCTCTTACTCAGTCATCGTCAGTCGCAGTCAGTGCCTTTTATCACTTCGGTGAGGGTCTCGGAGCCGTGAAATTCCCGGTGTTCACAGTCACCCATCCAAGAACCCGAGTTACGTAACCTCCGTGACTTCTCGGCAATTCGGCTAGAGACGCCGGCTGTAAAGAGTTCATAGCATTCGTGAGCTCTTAAAATTGTAGTGACGCTAAGAGCGATTAATACCATGGAACGAGTGTAGTTTAAATTTCAACTGTTGCTTTCGTGTGTGTTGGGGTGCGGGCGCGCAGATCCACCGCCTGCTGGCGGACACGGTGGTGTGGCCGACGTTCAACCGCACGCTGCGCAACCCGGTGGAGCGCGCGCGCCCGCCTGTGCCCTGCGTGCCCCGCGCGCAGCTTGTGGCCATGCGCAAGCGCCTGCGCTGCTTCCTCAAGGGCGACGCCTTCCCCTGCCACTGCTGACCCCCGCCCCCGCCCCCGCCAGCACACACGCCTGCGCCCGTGCCTGCCACCGGCCAATCAGTACCTCTGTACGAGTAATATTCGTTCTTTTTATTTAAAATTAGTTCGAAGTAATTTAGTTAAATTAATCCCAAACCTCTCATTTGATACAATATAATTGATTGATTACTGTGATTCCGGACGCGTCAACGACTAAGGTCATTAATTCCGTAAGTGTAGTCCATGTTTTATCGATGATGATGATGATGATAATGATGGTGGGGGCGGTGATCAATTCATTTCAATAATGCCTTGTTTTAATTCACGAGACTCAGGTCACGAGGCCTGCTCTTCCTTCTGACTTCACAAATTTCGCTTCTCTCCTTTCATCATCTAGCGGGGAAGGAAGGTATAACTCGCACGACGAAAGAGGAGATTTAAATATCGCTCACAGGTTTCTTTTAGGCTTGAGGATCTGTTATACGCAGTAAATCTACAACATAGGATAGCAGGCTCTATTTCCCTCGGAAGGGAGCCGTACGAAGGGTTTGGAAGTGCAATTTCGCCCGCCCCCGGGCGGGAGATGTTACCTCTTATTGAGAGGCACCCAGGTGATATCAATTGATGCCCTGAGTCACCTAAGCCTGTGTAGCCGTTTGAAACTTGTAAAATGCTGGTAATAGTCATATTTGTCTTGGTAGTGTTACTCAATGTTCTATCCCCTAAAAATGTTTCAAGCACTTTTAAGTACAAAAACTACCAGTTCGTTATTTTATTTCAGTGCAGTGTTAATAATACTTTTTTTCAAATTATTATTTACGTAAGAAAAGAAAGGGAAAAGCATAATATTCGTTTCACTTCATCACTAAAAGACATAAGCTTCTCGTTCAGCTAGTTTAAAGCAAGTAGGGAGTTTTTTTTTCAAAGTTTGTACTGAGACAGTGTCTTCTACTACAGTAGGCGTCTCTTTGGACTTCTTGCAGGAGCTAGGTATTACTGACAGAGTGATCATTTACGGAAGTGAGAAGAAATGAGAAATTTACCCTCCCCACATGGTAAAATATGTGTATTAAAATATAACAAAAATATCAATGCACATTCTCATGAATTCTATCGAATATGTCACGTGAACTATCACAAGAGTCCGGGTTTTGTGTTGCAGGCTCACCGCCGCCGCCGCCGCCTTCGCCGGCGGCCGTGCGCAGGGTGCCGTGCCCCGCAGCGAGTTGCATTTCCGAAAATAAAGTCTTTGTCCTCTCTCTCCGTGGCCTTTGCATCGCGCAGTAGGCGGAGCAGCGTTCGCACAAGCAACGCGTTGCGCGCGCCGGTTGTCTCTCCCGAGGGAGGGGGAAGGGACGGAGATGCGATCTGAGTTTGCAAGTAGTCTCTATCGAATTAGCAAAGGAAGTGGAACCGTGAACAAGTACAGCGCTCTCGGTTGAAACACTTTGTTCTGCTGCTCACCATGCTTACGGTGACAAAACGAACCGGCTCGTACCGGATCTTGAATAAAACTGCACATTTTCGGCGGTTTTGGGGTAGTATTGTAGGTGTGCGGCATTAAAATGTCCTACTCTTTGAGATATAATTGCACGAATAGAAACGACACGGATTTCAACGGAAATGAGACATACACAATTCTTCTGAACGTTCTTTACGATAACCGAAGACAAAGTTTACACACAAAAATGTACCCATTTTTGAGTAAATTTTGAAAATGTAGTCGATATTTCATATAAAGTACCTCTAAAAATCAAAATATCCCTTTCGAACTCGCAGGGCCTCGAGTTTCTTTAAATCTATCGAGGAACATCAATTCTGACCGCGTTGCGTTCTAGTGAATATTTTTAGTCTCAAATGGAGTATAGTTACCCGCCCTGAGGAAGACCACGACAAGATGGTCGAAACGTCGGCAACACAGCCTTCGACGCGGCGTCACCCGGACAGCAAGATCACGCACATGACTGGCCGCGGAAGCCTACGACTTCATTTATCTAAAAAATGACCAGTATTTCGTTTTTAATGTACGAGCGGGAATGTATGTTAAGAATTAAGATAATTTCGCGAGACAGTCCAACATAAACTACAAGAAGTTATAAAAGAACGAAAAGTTATTAAAGGAAACAATTTGTTTCTCTAGTGACATCGGTCTTTACTAATGATGTTACGGACCATCTTATTCATATTCATGTTTGAGAAACAGATTGTAAAACATATTTGGTATGAATATTGTAATTATTTGATGTAACCGTAATCAAAATAATGTAAGTTGGTAAAATAACTTGTGTACACGTACGAGCTCATTACGTACTCTTATATTAGTTCTCCCTCAAAGACCATTGCGCCTGGTAAAAGAGGTAATCCGAAGACTACAGTCTGAAAAAGAGGGAATTTCTGCGGAGTTGCCAAAACCTTCTCTTAAATTGCAGCAGAACTACTTTTTATGTTACAAGTTTCTTGTTGAAAAAGAGGATTGTTTTCAGGGCAGTATAATCGAGTTCAGTGTTCCAGAAAAAAATGTTACAACTTCCGGACCACAACAAAAAGTTCGAAGGGCGGTGCGGAAATTTGTCCGTTGCTGCCGCGTCGTACTTTAACTTCAGTTTCCGCACTGGCGTACGGTGAGCAGTGACGGGTATCCACAGAGGACGAAATGGATCCTCATCACTTACAGGGCGGCGCCGCCTCATTTCTTTTTCCTGTGGCTCTCCTCCCTTCTGTCATCCGCTTACTATCAGTGGTGTCGGAGTTCTTTTCTTTTTTATCCTGAGAGATGTGTTATCCGGGGATGGGTGAATCAACCCGTCCTCTCCGTCTCTCAGGATGAGAAGGGGGGTGGTGGAAAGAGCGTGGCGAGAAGTTTTAATCCTACGACTACCGTCGGATTGAGTATGTAGGTTACTCCAACGCACATGTATATAATTTTTATTGTGCTATAATTTGCCTATAATTTCGATTTCCTGAATAGTTCTGAGTTAATAAGGTTAACAGATTTTGTGGAAGGAACATTTTTTTTGACATTTAGTATTATAGCTTGGGCAGTACTTAATATTCTTGGTGTCGCGTGGTCGTAGTGTGATTAGAGAACCTGAACAACCGGAGTTTTTGAGGGTGGTGTGGTGAACTCGTCTTCGAAGTTGCACTATTGTGTGTGTTAAAATCGCCAAAACTGATCCAGTAACACAATGGATTTACTAAATCAATATTGAAAGTTAGTACACAAAGAGTCCAGAAACCTTGGAAATGAAATTACTGCTCCAGCATCTTCATAAAATTAACAATAGGAAACAGTAGAAACGACCAATCAGAGCATTTGCCTTTACATGTTACATTAATCAGTCGGCTTTGACTCGTCTGTTAAACTAGAGTTGAAATTCAGACACTGCCACGGAATGACCTTATACTTCAACTTGTTTAAAGTGGCCGATGACATTTGGCCATTGTTACACCTACTGACTTGTAAAAGGAATTTTTTTAATTAATTCGCCACCGTCCTGAACGAGGCTCGTGGTTCTCAGAAATGTGCTTAACGTTAATTTCATTAATATTCATTTTATAAGCCAGGGGATGTAACAATGACCTAATGTCAACGGCCACTTTAAAAAAATCGAAATATTGGATTTCGTACTCCTTTACCCGGCTGAGGTTACTTCAGAGCCAGAAGAGGCGCTGTCTTTTCAGCACTCTGACATGGTGGTCCAAGGTTAGAGTCCAGAGGGTTGCAATATTTTTTATTGGCTAGATAGGTAGATCGAATTCAGCCGTTGTCGGGAGGAGAATTTTAGCGAACGGCTTCTCGGTAGATTTCCATGTTTTTTTTTTTCATCCATATTGTATAATTCCGAAGAAGCGCTGTGATAAACGAGCTGTGGACCGCGCGCGTTCTTTTCGTCCTCTTTCTTGTCCTGACTTATCACCTTGCACACACTTAAACTTACATTCACTATACGGCCATACATGTCTGGTGCTTAGAGTCCTGGTTGGGGTGGTTCTCTGCTGATGAAGATACCTTGATGGGGAAATATCTAGCTGATATATAGGTCTGCCTTGTATCTCACGATCCAGCGGAGGGGTAACACCGCCACCTCCCGTGATAATGCATTCACTACAATAGTGGGAGTAATTGCACAATAAACAACTATACTACAGACTACAATAAATGCATTCACTACAATAATAAGCGACTCGTTTTAATCAAGGAATCTATACTAAAAGAAAAATGGAATATCATTATCCTATGCTTTTTTGTGAAGTTTTATACATCATACTAAAATCATAAATTACTTTGCCCTACAAAAATTATTCAATTTGTTGCACTTTTAAAGGAAATTATTTTTAAAGTTTAGTTTGAAGTTCTGTCGTAAAAATAAATTTGGATGTTCACACGAAACTTCGGGAAAATGACTCGGTTGTATTCAGAGGCCGGGAATATTAATTAGCAATACTTCCAAAATGTTTAATCTAGTAATTCAATTATAATGATACATGTCAAAATGTAATTCACATCTGTGCCCTGCGCGAACTTCTAAATTCGCTTGTGTTACAGAAAAAAATATTAAATCAAAATTATCTTTTCATAACATGAACACATGTGATTCTTTCTATAATTATCCTGAAATAAACATTTGATCGTTATGAATTACTCAAAGTACATGTAGTTAACGTCATTGTATTTTATTTGTTATTTAACCATTATTTTTTATAAAAAAAATATTCACAATTTTTCATTGAAAGCATTCGAAAGACATTCGACACGTCGACATTTATCGTTTCGATAATCTGTTTATGACCAGTGTATACTTTTGTGATAGAAAATGTACTGTGCTCGTCACTTGCCAATCAATACTCGGCCAAAGGTTAGGCAGTAAGACGAGATGTTATAAGCAAGGAAAGGAAGTAGCATTTTACGATCTTTTACTTCGTCTTTTCTGAAAAGCTTTTGGTGCGCTTTTGAAAGATTGCTTTTAAAAAATAACCTTACGTTTTCTGAGTAAAAATCAGTGTATAAAAATTGCAAGCGATGGAGCTTGTTTTAAGTTAGCATTTTAATGGAACGTTGGCAAAGTGTCTAACATTGTCCGGAGTGTTGTATTCTTCTTGGTAGGGTGTGTGTGCAAGGTCTGCTCGGTGAGTTTGCGGTAAATTTGCAAGGAAGGTCCGACGGAGGGAGGGAGGGAGGGAGGGAGGACGGACTGAGGGCGGAACATGCTCGTTAGGCCGTCGTCGCGCCAACTTTTAATATTTCCTCTTGCCCTGGCCCTGGCCCTGGCCCTGGTCCGTGGCGGGAGGGGGCGGCGGCGACGGCGCCGACTCCACGTGTCGTCCGCGCCACTCACCCCCGCGCGTGTCTTGCCAACACACACAGCGCAGACACGGCTCGCGCAATTAACTTCATTCAGGAAGGTAATCTCAAACACTCGGGAAGGGAATGTCCGATACTTTTCGTACTGTTTCACAGCTGTATCTCGGCAAAAGTAGCGAAACGAAAATTACAGAAACACATCCCGAAAATAGTGCAATTGCAGGAATAGCAAAACATTCCTGGCGATGAATGATAAGTATTTTAAATTCAGATGTAATATTTGATGCGGTCATGTAGATAAACGACACGTAATTCTATTCAATTTATTCAACTTAAGTATATTTAGTTATATTCAAATTTGTAGAAATTATTGTATGTTTCAAAGGAGGAATTAATCTACGAGCTTTACCTTCATGACGTTTCTCTCGCTAATGAAAAAAATTATCCCTCCTCCGCATTGCGGAGTCTTCGACTGGTTGTAGAAGCTGAATTTTCCTTCACACAAAAGCTAATGAGAACTTCCTTCGTTACTCCACACGACGACCGACCTTTCGGAGAAAGAACTTAATTTACGAACATTTTTAATCTCTCTTCTAAATTGATAGAGTTACAATATATTTTTGTAATCTCATAATGCAAGAGAGATATCCCTCATCTTACGCTAACAAAACACCTCATCTTAGGTTGCATTACTAGTAGTATTTTTCTCTTCCATCTTTACTCCACTTCTTAACCAATAGAATCGTAATGAGAGATTTGGAAACGCTATATAGAGAGATTACTTTAAGATGTGACTGCTTTGACAGCTACCGCTTGGTTTTGTTGGCATCAGAATTAGAGTCCGGAAAAATGTATAGTATTGAACGCCAAAATATGTACATAGATATGTTATTAAAACAGTAGAAATATGTAAAAATACATAAAATCGGATATAATATGTAGTATTAAACTATACTAATTATAAAACACATTTACACGATACAAAACTACATTTATAAACAATTTCTTAAACAAACTTTTAAAAATAAGTTGATGCACACTTAAAACCATACAACTTTCCCGTTCGTAGTAAATATTTAATTAATGCTATACAGGATCGTAGTTTAGTAGCAAGTCAAGACGTAGTAGAGCCCATCGCACAAACTGGCTTTACAAGTATCTACGACCAGGAAACAATCACTCCAGCATTCAGAATTCTCACCGAATACGTTGAATACTCATCATATACACTCGGCGATCGCCAAAGTTTCTAGGGAATTAAGGTTAAAAATAACGAAACCCGGAGTTAGTGATACTTTTCACATTTAAAGGTGAAAGTGATGTCAGTCGCTGACGTGCACTTCCCGCTACTGTGATAACTGAATCAGGCGCTCATCCGACCTCGTCTTTAAATAGCGAATTAGAGTAAACAACCCTCTGTAATGTTATATTGAAAAGGTATATCCGGAGTTCATGGTGCCACTGGTTCCTTCGGTTCCTTTGGTTCACTGATCCGGTTCACTAGAGAGGAATCGACTCACTGAACTGAATCCTTGTGTATTGTTCGCGTGTTGTAATGTTATCGCAATAATTATAATTTCTATTTAACACTCGCATGCTACTTAAACTATCATTACTACTCAAAGCCAAAATTTAATTACCAAAAAAAGCATCTTATCTACTTTACACTTTTTTATATGCTCTAGAATACGCAGTATATTTCACTAACACTTTCTATTTAAACATTTTTATTATTGGGGGGCTATCGCCCCCCAAACCCCCCATTTTAATAATATAAAATCAACCAGACTATTTTTTCAAACAAATACTGTATGTCAAAGATAGCAGTATTTTATTAGAAAAAATATAAAAAATTAACTCACATAATCGCTGAAATTATAGAATTTTTAGAGTATTAAAAATACTATGGTAGTAAAATGAGTGTAACATATCTGCACTAATTACGTAGAACATCCTTATAACATGAAAAACTTCAAAGTTTCATCGACGTATCACGAAATCTGCTTATATCTGAAAAAAAATCTTTACTTCTTATGAAATAATAGTTCAGTAAATTAATAAGTCTCCTCTCAAACCAAGAATCCTTTCGTACAGACATTTTCACACAATTACCAGGTATATCCGGAGTTCATGGTGTCGTTCACTGAACCGGTTCACTAGAGGGGAATCGACTCACTGAACCGAATCCTTGTTTATTGTTCGCATGTTGTAATGGTCACCATGTTATCGCAAGATTTATAATTTCTATTTAACACTCACATGCTACTTAAACTATCATTACTACTCAAAGCCAAAATTTAATTACTAAAAAAAAGCATCTTATCTACTTAACACTTTTTATACGCTCTAGAATGCGCAATAAAATAATAAAAACTCACATATTTGTAGATTTTTAAACATAATTTAATTGAAATAGAAAAATTAATTCAATAACAATAATTCATAAATCTGAAACAAACAAAAAATTTAATTTCAAAAAACTTGGACTTGGAAAAACTTAACACTTTTATATATGCTCTAGAATTAGCAGTATATTTCACTAACACTTTCTATTTAAACATTTTTATTATTGGGGGGCTATCGCCCCCCAAACCCCCCATTTTAATAATATAAAATCAACCAGACTATTTTTTCAAACAAATACTATATGTCAAAGATAGCAGTATTTTATTAGAAAAAATATAAAAAATTAACTCACATAATAGCTGAAATTATAGAATTTTTAGAGTATTAAAAATACTATGGTAGTAAAATGAGTGTAACATATCTGCACTAATTACGTAGAACATCCTTATAACACGAAAAACTTCAATGATTCATCAACGTATCACCAAATCTGCTTATATCTGAAAAAATACACACTCTTTACTTCTTATGAACTAAAGTTCAGTAAATTAATAAGTCTCCTCTCAAACCAAGAATCCTTTCGTACAGACATTTTCACACAATGAAAATTCTGGCATCTTTCTCTACAAATCCACTCAAACCCATCTGTTATATCCTTTCTCTCAATAAACTTCATTTCTTTCTGGCATACATTACATACACGTCGAGACGCAAGCAAACCCACTTTCTGACACAACTGAATCACATTCAAACTTCCCTTTCGGCGCAAATCATAAATAAATTCTGAATTCATACCTTCCATCTCGGTAGACACACAAAACAATTAAAATGGGACTTGAAATGGCAAAAAAAACACAAATCCACGCCACAAAATTCTTCACTAATTGACAATTCATCAAATTATGAAGTAAATAATTTTGTAGTCATAGTAACAACTAAATGTGTTGTTAGGAGGCTGTTTTATTAATAAATCAAGTCTATTTCAACCAGGCAAGCTAAAGTCTTAATTTTGTGATTTAAAAGAGTGTTGTGAAGTGAAATTTTAGAAGTGAATTGAAATTTAAAGTGTATCGTCATGAAGAAAAAATGTTTCGTAATTGGAAAAATGTATAACTTAATTTGGAAAAGCGACATAGTTAAATTGTGATCAAACAAATTGTGTATATATTTATGCTTTGAATCAATGCCATCAAGATTTTTCTCCAGTGATAGAAGTGAACCGTGAAACTATAACCTTGTGAATCACGAGATTAGTGAACCGAATCAGTGAACCAAAGGAACCGAAGGTCAGTGAACGACACCATGAACTCCGGATCAACCCAATTACCATTCTGGCCTCTGACTACAAATCCACTCAAAACCATCTGTTCTATTCTTTCTCACAATAAACTTCATTTCATTCTTGCATTCATTATATACACGTCGAGACGCAAGCAAACCCACTTTCTGACACCACTGAATCACATTCAAACTTCTCTTTCGGCGCAAATCATAAATAAATTCTGAATTTATACCTTCCGTCTCGGTAGACACACAAAACAATTAAAAAGAAACTTGAAATGGCAATGAAACACGCAAATCCACGCCACAAAATTCTTCACTATTTGACGATTTATAAAATTATGAAGTAAATAATTTTGTAGTCATAGTAACAACTAAATGTGTTGTTAGGAGGCTGTTTTATTAATAAATCAAGTTTATTTCAACCAGCAAGCTAAAGTCTTAATTTTGTGCTTTGAAAGAGTGTTGTGAAGGGAAATTTTAGATGTGAATTGAAATTTAAAATGTATCGTCATGAAGAAAAAATGTTTCGTAATTGGAAAAATGTATAACTTTATTTGGCATAGTGACATAGTTAAATTGTGTATATATTTATGCTTTGAATCAATGCCATCAAAATTTGTCTCCAGTGATTGAAGTGAACCGCGAAACTATAACCTTGTGAATTACGAGATTAGTGAACCGAATCAGTGAACCAAAGGAACCGGTGGCACCATAAACTCCGGATCAACCTATTGAAAATATGATTTCCATTACAAAATACTTATTTAAAAAAATACTTTTCATAGAAAATCTGTAAGAAAATTGATGTTATAAAAAATGTGGAAATAGCAAAATATGTAAAACATTGATGTAATAAAACACATTGTGAAAATAGCAAAATATATAAAATACGTAATATAGTGCTAAATATGTAAAAATATGTAACGAAAAGAATGGATTGTATTAGGACGACATCGATTCGCCCATATTATAATTTTGAGAACTGTAAGTGGAAACACAAAAAATGTGTACTTACATAAAAATCCGGTGTCTAATCATAACTACAGGTTATGTCCGTGCCTCAATTTGTTAATGTGTTCGTTTACAGTTAACTCATTTGTAAATGGATTCATCACTTACTTGCGATGTCATTGCCCTGCTTGATATTCATTTGTTTCCCAACCTGTCAAAGTGATCCCTTCTTCGAGTAATTCTGTATTATTGAGGTTGATGAAGACATGATCAATGATTGTGTCGGCGTCCTTGCAACATTCGCAGACATCACGGCCTCCTAGAAGGGATACCACCGGTCAGTGAAGAGAGGGGGGGGGGGCTCTGGAAGGGGCGGCGGTCGATGCAGGTGGCGCTGTCGTGCGCCTCCGCCCCCGCTTCCGCCGCCGCCGCCGCCGCCGCCGGCGCTGTATAACGGGAGCGGAGCCGCTAAATAAGACATTGATTTAGGGCAGTGCCGTCCAAAGGCCCGGGCCACTCGCGGCCCTCTCGCTGCAGTTCTCTCTGGAGTTCTCCACAAATATTAAGAAAGGAATATACAGTCCAGAATATTAGTGTGCTTTGATTACATAGAAATAATCATCTTTAATATAAATAAATTGCACTTCGATTGAAAGTATTGGGTACGTTCAATAATCCTACGCCATATTTGTGCAAAAAATTAGGCGGTCCGTCTATCCGACCATCGGACTTCCTGTTTGTATTACTGTAAATTGTATTAAATTTCGATCAGATTTGGTTCATTACCATAAATTCTTACAGATATAATAAAGGGCTGCGTACATAATTTGTTCAGAAAAATCTTATGTTAGCCGTTTGCGTAGGTTGCTGTGTAATTAAGAATTTGGGAAAATAGAAAATAACATAAACAAGTGTCATTTCCAATGGAGTAAAATATACTTATCGTTTGAATTTCACACACAATTACAAAATAAAGCAAGTCTTTTTGCACCTATGCGCTAAAACAAGTTTACAAATAAGTAAATTCCGCAATTTTGACCTTATTTTAACACTCTGTCATGTTTATTGTATGAAACACAAGGGAATCACAATGTGAGATATGCAACTCTCGATGTCTCTGTTCTCAATAATACCTACCTGCGTCCCGACGCAAGCGATCAACAGTACAACAATCCACAGGTCTTTTGCCTTTTATAATCTAACTCTGTTAAGACTAAAATTATCAACAGGTCGTGATCATCTAATGCTATTTAACCTACGAAATGTCTGCTAGTGCTTAAGAGGGAATATTTATGCTTACGAGAAAAGCACCGACTCCCTAGATGAAGTAGCCTAACGGGCCACGGAACGTACTAAGTATTTCTTCTTCGTTGTCCTGACTTCATCCCCCTCATTAACAGACACCGTTAAGCACTACACGACCACATATGTCGGGAGCTTAGATCTGGCGCCGGCTGGGGCGCCGCGAGGCTGGTGGGGAGATACCTGGACGGGGAAATCCCGCCAATCAATACGTAGGCCGGCGCCAGATCCGTACATCCAGCGGGGGGAAGAACTCCGCCATCTCACATGATAAAACATGCACTACACATAGGGATTATATACCATAGTAGTTGACACAAAATAATAATTCAACCAACCGTTGGTTACACGAGCAATTTTCTTGTAAAAAAACTTTGGATCTTAGCTGCATTGATTGCTTAGATTGATAGCGTTATAAATACAAATAATATTTCAATTGACAGCAGAAGCAAGCACATACAATTCAATTGTAGCTGTAAGTCACATAGTAAATAAACATAAATGTTACGATACAATAAATGCAATAACGTAGTAGTTGTTTGTGGGTTAGTTAAGTGGGTAGTTAAGTTAGGTAAAGAGTAAGGCCCTGAAGATTATGAAAACGGTAAACTTATTTATGAAAAGTTATTAGTAATTGAATTTAAACTGTGTAAAATTGATTAAAATGCGCGATAAATTTATCAGTGCTAAGTACTGGTATCAGTTCATGCTCCACCTTAACCTTTACCCGTACTTTTCAATTTTGAAGTTAGGGTGCTAGTCTGCAAAAGCAATTATTTCGGTGAAAGGAAGGTTAATAAGTTTGGTTTTCCAAAAGACTTCGAAAGAAAGCTGTGAGCATCTTTCATTTTTGGTAGTGACCTCATAATTATATAAAATTCAGCTGCGTGCATAAACATTTTTTTATAATTGCACTTCACCACTGTATGTTACATAAAATGAGATTACGGATATTGGCTAGTTGAGCCCAGAAAATGACCTTGAACGATGCATAATGTCGGGAAGTAAATGCTCTACAAGAAGAAAAAATATGCATGTACGAGTAAATATGCCATAAAAAATAAAAATGCCGCAAAACGATTTAAATATGCTCACACAATAAAATATTTTTCCTGTATTTCATTAACAAATACAAAAAACAATTGAAAACGTAAAATTTGTTAACTTGAAGAGAAATTTTTCAGATAATTTGATTAGTTTTAGCGAAATGAAAACTAGTTTGGTGTAGTTTTACTATCTTTTCTGCATCCATGCTTTGAATTCGCCGAAGATCCTCATGGTCTTCGACTTCGAGAGCAAGAACGCGATCATTCATTGACTCTGTTTCAAAAGTGTTGGGAGCACCGTTATAAAATTCAGAAACTGAACACCTCTGAAGGGGAAAGAAGTGAGGACGGAGGATAATTTTATCCACAATTCCAACAGGCACATTTACATAGAATTGCTCTTGAACAACACTGTGTAGAAAATGCGAATTTCCTCGACCCTCACATGCAAATTATGCACATTAATTGTGACAGTTCTTTTAAAACATGCTTCACCTGTCCAAATAACAAAATTCCTGGTTTTCTTTGCATTTGTGCAGAACATGCCTCAAGAATTGAAAACGACGTTATAAGTCTACTGCGTAAAGACTGCACCCGCTGTAAATGAAAAAGTCGTAATTTCTCCGCATGAATTGTTCGCCAGACGAGTGTCTGTGATGCTTTGCCCACTCACACTTTTTGCTTTGTGCTCGCTTCTGGGGCTTCTCCGATAGTAGTATTAGCAATTTAGTTTTCCAGAGAAGTGGCGAGCCTCCTACCTCGAGGTGAAGCCGCCCACTCACTTGCTTATGTTATACGAGCACAAGCGCATAGTCCAAATTTTAACGTTATTTATTTACAAAACTAAACGACGAAGAGTATCCAATTTTGGCAAATTCATTCTTATGGTATTATTACATTACGTATGGTATATGGTCCCTGTGAATTAGCAACGAGGTCTGAATCCCCGTGTATTCTAACTACAGACGAAACAATGAAAGTGCAAGCAGAAAGGCAAAGAGTTTGTGTGATAATTCCGACGCTAGTGACGGGCGCCTGTCAGTCGTGTAATGTCTCAATCGTCAGAGCGTCATAGTTCCGTCATCCGCTTCTCCTTTGAGAAAATAAAGGTCTTTATCGATACAACAAAAATCATCAATTTATTTCCAAGACTACTGTCTTGCAGAATACTAGTTACAACTTCTTTACCACATGGAAATTATTATTGCCAAAGAGTCTAGCATAACGTTCATACATTTCCGTTAATTCCATAGATCTGAAAATATTTCGAAATACTCTGCACGATCTTGCAAAGCATTCTGCTAGTTTATTTAGGGTCTTCAATCTTCATACTCCGTTGCTAGGAAAAGACGACTGACCACCGTAACGCGCTACGTTGCAGTCGAATGGCGCCGGATGGCAGGCCGAGCCTCTCAACCCTGCTCTGGAACTGAGGATGAAATTGGGTGCAAGGATAGGGGTACTAGTATCACCCAGTACTGGTTTGTGTAATGTTTACTGACACTGGACGGGAAAGATACGGTGCATTTGTAGGAAATACGAAATAGCCGGGAATCGATTATTTATAATGACCAGAGGAGCAATGTATGTATGCGAGTGTGAGTGTCAGTGTTAGTCTATTTATTTATTTGTCTATGTCTATTTGTCTACTTATCTGTCTACTTATCTGTCTACTTATCTGTGTATGTGTGGGTAGGGACTTACGGCATAGGGTATAGTGTCCACCCGACTTGATGTTTTCTTATAAGTAATTTTTCCTGTATTTTTTAATTTTTGACTTATATTTCATTTTTGTAATGTTAACAATTGACATATTGTGTGACTTTCTTTAAAATAAAAAAAGTAGTTAGAATTACATTTTTGAATGTGAATCATTACGTTCTCCCCAGTGGGGGCTTGATGCCTCCCACAATCTCCCCCCTCCCCGCCCTTGCATCCTTGCAATCCCTGAATCAGGGCAGTATTCTAAAAAATATTATCGCTTTTTCGGTCAGATATTTTAATCATTTCCTACTATCAACCATGTGCTGCAATACATCAATCATAGGAGCCAGAGAGCATTATAATTAAGAGTAACATTAATATAATTTCATGTTATTCATGTTTGGCGAATTTAGGATATTTTGTGGAGGTAATTGTATTTGGGGAAGTGTATTATTAAATAGGTACCACTTGGGTATTGGAAATTTGCATTGCATGAGTGGTATTACTGGTGACAGGATGCACAGAAATGAACCGTGGCTGCGTAAACCTCGAACGTCAGCTCTGTCTTTTCCACCGGGCGGGTGTATTTGAATTCCTACATTGCACACGCACCGACTCAATAACATTGTCAGCTGCCTGAATTTTTAATCCCTGCAAGACGGTGAGTGCAAGAATAGGCAATTGAAAGGTCGCGGTGGCAGGATGGGTCGGCGTTGGGCAGCCTTGATACAGACGTCGCCTGCCGCGGAGCTGTAAAGCAGCTCGCCGCCCCCCGCTCCCCTCCTCACGGCCGCCCCACGCTGCCGCACGCCGCGCCACCGTCGTTTGTAGCGGGCAATTCGCGGGCATCCGCCCCACGCCGCGAACGGAGGTGTCGGCCGCCATATCTCAGGCTATTTTCGCCCGCACGAGCGATCGCCTCGCTTCGATACTGACACCGCCCATGCGCCTCTGCCACAGCGCAACTGCAGCCAGCGCAGTCGGCGCCACGGTGTTTTAGAGAGAATGCGCACAGAATGCATACGAGAATCCTTGGAATTTCGGAGAATTGAATAATTTGCGAATCCAGTAATTCCCTTAAATTTTGAGATATGAATTATTTTTCTTCGAAGGTGCTCAAAAATAATTTACTTCTTGCTATTCTACCTTGTGACGTGAAACGCAGTCAGTATTATTAGTCAATGAATTTTATACTTACAGATGTTGCAACAATCGGCGTTGAAATTATGTGGATGTGTAGTGAATGAAGAGGAGACAATTTTATGTACAACACATGTATACATAACTTTATTTTCGTTAAAGATTGTAGACGATCTAATGCTGTTGCAGTAAAGATTGCATATCTCCTAGAGCCATTCCTATTCATATTCGATCAATACATTCATTTCTCGTGAGTCGGATAATTTCGAATACCTATGTATTGGTTGTATGGATCACAGTGCGAGATAGGGATGACACATCGATGCCGATGTTTTTGAAACATAGATGTTTTTATAAAATCATCAATGTATTGAACAAAATGTTTCGGAGCCGATGTTTTTTAACATTGATGATTTATGTTAGGTGTTTTTACGTGATCGATATTGGTTTCATGAAGAAAGCCCACCATAAAAAGTTCTATAATACTTTTCAGATATCTATGTATTGAGTCTGAGTGAAAAAAAATAGTTTTCGTCTATAAAGAAAGCTGTATAATTTTGTTTTTAATTTTTCGAAACAGGTAATCCAAGTTCTCTTAATTGCCTCGAAGATCTTTTGACTTCGTTTTCACAGTTAAATCTCAATTAAAAATTAATAAACGATACCATTTTCAAAGGAAATCCCCGTGTCCCACATGAACTTCAATCGTTACTAATCCAATTTTAAAAACATCGATGTTTAATAATATCAGTGGTTTTGGGTTGACGATTTATTAAGAGCGATGCTCTAATTTTGAGCAACGATGTTTAGAAACGTCGATGTTCCTTGGCGATGTCGCATCCCCGGTGCGAGCCCAGCCCCGGAGGCTGCTCCCAAGTGCCGCCCGTGTCTCTCCTCGGCTCTCCGCACGCGGCAGCGCGGGGGCTGGGGCGCGCGTCGGGGGTCACGTGGGGGGGGGGGGTCGTCCCCGAGCGCTGCGGACGCGCGCGGCCCCAGCGGCGCAGCGGGTGACAGCGGATGCGCTCGTCGCTCTTTTTGCGGCGCGGGAGGCATCCCAGGTGGCCGCGCCGGAATTAAGCAGCAGAGCCACCACGCCCCCTCGCCCCCTCGCCCGCCATCCGCTCCCACGGGCGCTGACGGGCGCGGGGAAAAAGACCTCCCTCGCGCCGGCAACCCCTGCCGGCCTCGATCCCTCACGCGCCCTCCACACACGTACAGCCCGAGGACTTGCAATTAGAGGCAAGAAACGGTCTTGACGTGCTTTCCGACCTTTTTATAATAGCGTGTGTTTTTTTTTTATCGATGCGCCAGTGGATTGTCCATTCAAGAGTTACACGTGTTAGGATTTTTTTTCAGCCGTAGTCGCTAACTCTCCACAATCCAAAACGATGTATCTTCAAGCTTACACTTACCACTAACATACATAATGATTGGAGCTTGAAAAATGGCACTTATACACGGATGCACGCACTGACTCATGAAAGTCAGACACGCACGCAGACATGGATTTACATTTTAACGTATTATCTCCTTTTTGGTGAATATAAGAATAAATTAACTTTCTAACTTACTCAACCTGAATGATTACATCTCTCAATAGGAAGAGTCTGTTACGTCTCAATCGTCAGACAATCATAGATATGTATATCACTTCCTCTTATGATATTGACTGATTGATTAGGAATTTCGGGCGCATCATCTTCTAGAGCCCTCAATCTAGTCTCTACACATCACGAAGTATTCTGCTAGTTTATCCAGGGTCTTCTAACATTTTACCCCGATGTTAGATTGAAACAAATTGAATTGAATTGAATTAATGCCTTATTTTACGTGGCGAGACTCAGGCCATGAGGTCTGCTCTTCCGTCTGACCACGCAAATTTCGCTACGCTCCTTTCACCAACTAGCAGAGAAAGGAGGTATTTCTTGGGCGAGAAACAGGCGATTGCAATTTAGCTCAGAGGCGTCATTTAGGCTTGATCTTTTACATGCAAGTAAATCTACTAACATGGGTCAGCCGGCTTTACTTCCCCTCCGAAGGAAGGATTTTTTCGCCCAAGAAATACCTCCTTTCTCTGCCACGGCTTCGATCCACGGCTTAGATCGGGTTTGAACCCGCCAACTTGGGTACAACAGTCCGTCTACCCGTTACACCATCGCCGCGCGCAGTGACAATAACCCGCTACATAACAGCAGTAGTCACGTTGGAACAGAAAAGCACAACTATATTCCACTGTATGGAAAAAACAAAACCTCAAAAATATTGTTTCATGTTGTTCAGTACTTATTGTCCCAGATTAAAGAAATGACAAATTTACAAGTATTGAAACAAAATGTAAACACTATCCACTGTACAGATGAACTTGTTTCTGAAAATGTTGTTGAAATATTTTATAAGTAAGAACTTGACATGTATAAACTACCCAGATATTATAGGAGTATATAGTTGGAAATCCAGCCCTACCACTCAAAACTCGCATGTGATTTTACTTAGTGTGTCAGACCGTCGCTCAATATCGAGTTTATACACACTCACTTCCGAAAGCATTCATCTTCGAACTTCGAAACCTCGATATCTTCGGCTCGTTAGCCCGCAATCTCCCATTCCACACGAACCGTCCTCTTTCAATACATCATTTGCATTTCGGACCTCAAAGGTATGTCAACTATTGTAGTTGATCTTGAAAATGACGCAATTGAATTATGACTTTAGATAGACATTTATTTATTATATATTATTAATTTAAAATATTATGAACTTTAGTGTTTATATAATAAATTATGTTAAAAAATTATTATATTATGTTAATAATTGTAAGTGATCATGTATCCAGGACTCGCTACCTTTCATTTTTTAAATCACGAAATTTGGTTTAGTAGAAAGCTTAAACCTAAAACTTAGCTACTTCGGCTTTCAAAACTAAAACCTTAGTTCTACTTTTAGAGATGATTTAGTGAGGATATTAAAAACTTGATAAGCAGTGTTGGAAGAAAACATTGAACTGATAGTATTAACAACGAATTTTTCTGAGATTTTATTGAAGACATATGTGTGAATAGTGGCATTCATTCATTTTATATATGCATGACATATTGCATTTTCATCAATAATTTATTGAAACGAAAAATTTTATATATTTCTTAAAATATTTCGGGGGTTTCCAGCATATTTGGGGACAAAAAAATCTCCTGATGGTTGTTAGGATGATTTTGAATAGCCAGTCGATTCTAACAGTCCGATATTTATATCCGCTTAAATCTCGCATAAAATCATAGAATTTACATAACAATCAGAAAACAATTTTGCATGCCGACGTTGCGTTAACTTTCCTCTCTGCGGCCACATTTGCAGGGGAAGTGACCCCGGAGCTTACTTGATATCCTCCGCGCGGATACGAAACAATCGGCGCATGTGTGGGAAGTGATTCATGGGCGCCGAATGCAAATTCGCCATTGGAGCGAGAAGCAGGGAAAGGGGAAGTGGCAGAGGCCGTGAAAAGAGGCCCCGAGCTGCTTTATTCACCGCAAATTCCCCCGGAGCGACGCGCGGGTTGCTGCGCTGGCCCGCGGTGGGACGGCAGCCACTGGTCGAGGCGCCCCAACGACACCATTACTCGTCCGCGCTGTAAATGTCTTGTTGAAGTTGGTAACTGTTAGATGTAGCCACGCCGCCGCCGCCGCCGCCGCCGCGCGTGGTGACTTGCGACCTCCGAATGGCTGTTGCGGCGGCGGCGCGTGAGCGCAGTGGCCTGGAAGCGCCGCCGCGCGCCGCACTCTCTCGACGGTGGGAAGGGGCTGGGGAGGGGGAGGGCCGGAAACCTCTGCACCTCCTCGCAGCGTTACCGCGATACCATCGCCCGCTCCGCCTGCCGCGACGCGCGTGTTAATTCCCGATGCCTTCCGCTCGCCTGCCCCTGCCTCCCACCGCTCTTCCGTCGCAAAGCACCGGTCCCCGCCGCCTGCAGCGCTTCCCAGACCACGACCTCCGCCTCGCCGTGCCTGCTCCGCCCTGCCCCGCTCGCCTCGCTCTGCTCAGCATGCCCTGCTCGCCTCGCCCCGCCCTGCCCTCCTCGCCCCGCCCTGGTCGCCCCGCCCCGCCCTGGTCGCCCCGTCCTGGTCGCCTCGCCCTGGTCGCCCCGTCCTGGTCGCCCCGCCCTGGTATTCTCGCCCTGGTCGCCCCGCCCTGCTCGTTTCGCCCCCCCACGCCCATCCCACCACGCCCTTCCCGTCACGCACTGCCCGCATGCCCTTCCCGTCACGCCACGCCTTGCCCAGCTTGCTCAGCCCGCTTCGCCCTGCCCGATTCGTCCTACCCGTCATGTCCCGCCCACTTTTCTCCACCTACCTTGCCCCACCCACCTTGCCCTGCCTCACTCCGCATGGATGACTTCATATTGAATAACAGTGTAACCTCCTGTTAGCATAATGGGATCAGAGAATGGGATAAATATGGGAATATCATGAGAAATAATGACCAGTTTACAAACGCTAATAAAATGCAGATCAAGCACTATTATAATTTCATGATATTTCAAGTTTGATAGTATTTGATTTTCAAATCATGAACAAAAAACAACAAAATCATAAGACATGAAAATTTAAAATACTGCTGAGAAGTGTGACCGTCAGAATTTGCTCTAAATTTAACAGCAAACTGAAAATATTACTTCCTACTTCCACCACGGCTAGATTATGCAGCTCTTCCATTACCAGAACCGCGAAAATTTGGGAAGAATGTGGCTCATTGTATCGTTCGATGTCACTACATTCCCTCCGATCGGAGGTCGTAGCATTCGTGCCCCGAGAGAGGCAAAATTTTGGACTGTAACGAAATAGCTAGATTGAATTCGATTGCTATCTGGGGATGGATTCTAGCAACCGGATGATCTGATCTATAGTTTGGTGAATTTTCTGATGAACAGATGAAAGCTGGTGCAGTACTCTTGCACACATACCACAGATAGCGCGCGATGTTTCCTTTCTTTTCCTTGTTCTATCCTCACTCCTTACGTACACATACTTACACTTACATGCACTACACACCAATACATGTCGGGAGCTTAAAGCTTAAAGCTGGAGATATCTGGTTGGAGAAAACCTCGCTAAACGACGTGTATGACTGCGCCAGATATCCCCATCCGGCATGGAAACATCACGGAAGGAAAACGTACACTACACATACGGGACTTGACGGCAGTTGTCGCGCCCGGAAACAGGAAATAATGATATGGGCTCTCCGGGTGACTCCGTGTCCAAGGCTGAGGTGCCGACGTTTCAACCATCATATCGTGTCCTTCAGGGCTACAGTGCTGCCGCACTACTCTCTGAGCACTACAACCCTGAAGATCACGATATAATGGTTAAAACGAGGGCACTTCAGCCTTCGACACGGTGTCACCCGGAGAGCCCATATCATTATTATTTCCCGTATACGGGCGCTACAACTGCCGTCAAGTCTCGTATGTGTAGTGCACGTTTTCCTCGGACGTTGACAGTGATGTTCCCAAGCCGGATGGGGGGATCTGGCGCCGACATCCACGTCGGTTAACGTTTTCTCCAACCAGATATCTCTAACAGCGTCACCTGGATTGTACAAATCATAACTCTGGCCGAGGAAGCCTTCGACATCAGGAAAAATAATAATTTAGGAACAAGTTTGCCGATGTCCTGAGAGGCACATGCGAGTGGGTGGAGGTGGCCGCCCGGGAAAGGGCACCTCAGCGACGTTTGGCAAGGCCGGCTGCAGGACGCGCCCTAAGCTTCCCCACGCAGCTGTTTGGTTTTATTTGGCATTTGCAGCATTCCATTCCTAAGCGCCGCCTCCACGAGGGCAGCAAACTGGTCGGCCGTCCAGTAGACGCAGAGGATGCGTTGGGTAAATATCTACAGTCAGCGCCCAAGAATTTTGAGGAGAGTGGGCTGGTCGGTCCCTCTTGGTCGGTGCGCTTCGCGTTTTGAGACTCGATAGGAGGCAGTCGATGCCAAGAACAACACCAAAATACCGAGCCGAACACATATGACACCGAAATATTCAGACGGCGGCGGCTTAAACATCATCTTACTTATGGATCTCTAACTTCAGTTGAGATGTGAGAGATTCTGAGATAATGGTGATTTTTTAAAAATTCTTCTTCGGTTTTATCGAAGAGAAATTGAAAAGTTGCGTATCCATTTTTGTCATGCTGATTTTCCTTCTGCGGCGTCAAATCATTTTCTGTCCCTTATATCGCTCTTTCGCTCGTTTTGATCTCTCATGTGCTTCCACTAGCTCAGCCCTTTGCATCAACGCTACCGCGGCTGGCCGGCAAACCAACCGCCGGCATTAGCGATAGGAACTTCAATTCATGAGTTTTTTTGTTAGTCTCTTTGTAAGCGAAAGTTGCCAATGAGGATTGTAATAAAATTTCTTTACAAAAGACCTGCTATTAAAGACCAAATCTTGCTTTTCGAAGGCGAAAATAATTTATTGATTCGCAATCACGTCTTAAAGGAAGAAAACCTCGACCGAGATGCCACGGAGCTTCGGGACGTTCGCGCAGGGGGAGAGGGGGTGGCGAGACGAAGCGCGGAGGGGAGGGAAGGAGGCGTGCTGTGTGGTGGTTGATGGGAGGGTGGGGCGTGGGCGGAGCTGTTTACGCCGCGGGATCGATGTCTGGTGTGACGTCAGTGAAGACGGGGCGGTGTCCGGCCGCATTACGCAAATTCCAATTAGCGCTAGCGGCCCCCTCCTCTCGCAGCGGCGGCGGCGGCGGCGTCTTGCGAGGGCTGAAAGCGCTTTCTTCAAACAAAAATTAACTTTTAAAAAGTTACTCTCTATAAATATTCAATTCTTCGGATCAATTATTCAGAGGACCAGCGCCCGGAGTCAAAAGGGCGGGCGGGCGGGTGGGCGCAATTGGATTTCTGTGTATTTTGCCTTCAGACACGATATGGCTCTTAATTTCGCGGGCCGCCGAGCGGCCGAGGAGGCGTTGTGGCGCCAGCGTCGGCGAAAGAGCTCTGCGGACGCCCTCTCCCACCAGCCCCCCCCCCCCCCGCATCTCAAGACGCCACCGCTGCGCTGCCTCGTGTTCTGCTTTAATGCCAAAGTAGCTAGAGCGAGCATCTCCACGTACATTAATCATTGCGATTCTCGATATCTCGAATTCAGAATTTCTAATTGCTCCTAATCCTTCGTATTTCTCTATTGGTGTATTGCGGCTTAGCTATGTATATTGATTTATTCTTTAATCGATTGATGGCTCAAATTTGATGAAAATATTCTAACAACATTAAATGTCATTAGAGATAAATAATTCTCTGCCAAAGTTAACATCAGCAACCACTAAGTAATGTAATAAAACAAGCGCCAGAGTTTCACAAATAAGTACATTATATTTAATATATTGAACATTTGAAAGGTAAAATGATATTTCCTACCATTGGAGTGAGTACGTTATACTTTTTCTTACAAGAAAATAGTTATTTATGCACCAAGGTTGTTATAAGGGTTTTAATGAAACCATTTAACGCCTATGGTACATACCCGATTATATATTTTACCCAACTTTATTTATTCAGATTTACTTATTTACTAATTACCTAGATGTTAACTTGACTCAGGTTGTCTTGTTTCTTACATAATTCCCTTTCACAATTCCTTCCATAAAAGAATTTAGCATCATTCAACTGTTTTCATATTTCCCTCGTATTCACGATCACCTTGATGCAGATATGTTATGCAGTGTTTATGGAGCTCCGTATCGAAAGCAATAACAAGCCACAACGCATCAGGAAGGGCGACAAAAAGTATGGTGCCTTTGGCCCGAAGGCTTTTTGTTTCCGCTTGATCACCAGAACCCTTACAACGCCCTTGGTGCAACTATTACTCAGGTTGGAGTTGTACCAGAGTGCTGTAGGTGAGAATCGTGCCCTACGCTTTAAGCCGAGCTTACACTGTAAATATCTATGTACTATATTGAGTTATAATACAATGTAAAGTTCCTGTAACCCACATTCCATATAAAAATTACTCGAAAACTACAAATACTTTCAAAAAAGAGTTTGTTTACATCGTTGTAATCTACATCTCTATCTTCAGGACAAGATGATTCAGTGGCAAAACAACGAAATCTAAAATGTGACGCAGTCATAAAGCAACAAATAGACCTAGAGAACATGGAAACTCCAATGCCAGAGCTTTATAGGAACAGCGGATAGTTTGTAGCAAACGTAGTGTGCTAACTCCACCCACGGGCACACTGGAAAAAGCTATCAGAAAATAAATATCCATAAGATAGTACATTCTATATCTGAGAGCGTTCAGTAGAGCTGCCCTACAACGCGTCAACATGGAAGTTTATAAATCAAATTATTTATAAATAAATTATGGATAATGTACATTTTTAAGAAGAAATATGGCCTTTCCACATACAAATTTCACTTTAAACTAGGGTATCCGTGTGAAAACTCTTGCAAACAATTTCACCCACTTTTCTGTTTTCTATTCCATATTAAAAAAGGAAGTTGTTAACGAAACGTGTTTATTTGTTTAAAAATTTTAAAAAGGTAACGGATGTACTTGTAGTATTGTTCCAATGTACTTACCATGTACTTTACTCACCATGTACCAATGCACTTACCATAGTATGTTCCAATATACTTATATTATTTAAAATAAATAAAGAACAATGAAATTGATGTTTGAAACAAATTTTGAATAAAAGTGTAATCCGTATTATACACATGTTCTTGGAACAATTCACAACACTTCCTTCAAAACATTTGAAAGTAATTCTACAATTTTCCTCGACAGATAGTTTTTCGCTTTCCTTGATAGTCACAAAAATATTAAAAAAGCTTTTTACTCTTAAGAAAGCTTCGTAAAGTTGTTAATGCGAAAATACAGGATTGGGAAAGCAGAACCCTACTTTTTGGAATATTATTTAAATTTATTACCGAACCGATAGGTACACCCGTGCAATTATATCGCCTAGAATATCAGTAATCAGTTTAATTTCACATAATGGTGCAGATTCTGATAAAGTTGCAGATTTATATAATATAAACAATAAAACATGAGGTGAATTAGAACCAGCCAGACTATCGTATACTGTGCCAACTATATTTCCACCTTTGTATTCTAAGTATGTTCGTCTCCTATATTATTTCACTAGTATAGACACCTTTTGCGGCTCTCACATGCAACCAATTTTTATAAATAAGGCCTATAAAGAAAGAGAATTTCACGGAAACGTGAAGAATTGCACTATGGCTTTAAAAAGTTTTGTTTAACAAAACTCATGTAAATATTCACGACAAATGCAACCCACAATACTCGGCCGCCATGTCAAAATCTATGTAGTTAAATACCTCTTAAACGAAGAGTTTTAGGGCCTTAAAACATGGAAAATTGAGGCCATAGGCCACAAATAAATGTTACAAACACCGCAATTTACATCATCCTAGAAGATCTAGATATGTACAAACAAGTTAAATTTATTAATAAACAGATCGATTTATTGATCTTTGAATAACAGTGTTACAAGTTCAGCTCTGATTTGTCTGTTCTCTGCAGTAATTTGTTTTCTATTATACTTCATGCTTACAAATTTTTGAGGAAATCGGGTTTTGTCTCTCCACAACTATGAACAATAAGAGAAATAATATGAGTATATTTTGAAGTGTACTAAGGAGAAATTACTAACATTTCAGGACTAAGATTGCATAGTTTCATTTTAGATAGAACCTATATTCAATATGTCTTAGAGAACATAGGTGGAAATGAAGTTGGCACAGCCTACGATAGTCCAGATGCTGTTACTTTATCTCATGTTGAACTCTTCTTGTACGTCCTGCTGTTCGCATTTAATGGAATATCTGACAGCTTTTGAAAAATTAAGAACTTCAACAAGTTAGAGTACACAAATTATACATGACTGGGAATGCAGCAGTTTCCTTAAACAAACATGCATGACAAAGCTCAGAGGATACACCGCAGGCTGTTCGATTCAACGAGCGTATCCGGTTCGTGGGTGCGAATTTCTCAGATTCAAGATGAACGCCGTAATCCGTGGGCCTCCGACATTTGATTCGTGCATCGAACCACTGCTCTCGTCAGGAACAGACGCGGGGGAGAGAGGGGACGTTGCGCGAAAGGCGAAACGAAGGGCGCAGAAGCTTTGTCATCCAGATGGGGCGCACGCGCTCGGCACCCTTGGATCCGCGAGCCCTTCACTCACTCCCCCCTCCCGCTTCCCTGCGCATCCGAGTCTGAGGAGCTGCCCTTCCTGCGCCTCCCCCGAAGATTCCGCCACAGACCCCACTGGCACCACGCGCTCACCCGCCTCCAATCCGAGGAGAGGTGGCTCAGGACATCAACTGATCTCACTGCAGTTCCTCTGACCGGGAGGTCCTGGGGTTCGACTTCCGATGGTGGCGATACTGGCTAGATAATTAGGTCGAATTCAGACGCTGTCTGGAGCAGAATTCTATCGGCCCGCTGCTCTGATCGGTAGTTTTCTGAGGTTTCTCCGATCAATACCAGGTGAATGCTGGAGCAGTACGCTAATGAACGGGTCTGGGACCGCGCGCGATCTTTCCTTCCCATTCCGTGTCTTACACACACTAACACTAACATGCTTACACCCTTTCTTACACACACTAACACTAACATGGACTACACTACCACAACTGCCGAGAGACCGGCTGTCTTGAGCGGTGCTTAGTGGGGGAGATACCTGGTTAGAGAAAAGCCGACGCGTAGGTTGGCACCGACTCACTATGCAGCGGTTGAAGATCACCGCCTCATCCCGCGATAAAACACGAAGGACACTTACGGGACTAATAACCTTAGCAGTTGACGCGATCGCAACCACTAATCAAACAAATAAACAAAACCGACGACCGCCTTCATCCCACCTACCTCGTGCCCATGACGTCGCCCGAGCCTTAATCGCCGCCTCCGTCACCGGCCCATGCCCATCTTCACACGTGCGTCCCTACATCTCTATTTCTCTACCTCACCCCGACCCAATGCTACTCCGGCTCTACCCTCTCCCGTCGCAGGAGGGCTTCCTCTGTCCACACTTCCCCCAGTACTTCCGTCCCTCCAGCTTCCGTTCATCGCCCCCCCCCCCTGCACTCCGGCTGCGATGCTGTCAGCGTTGAAAATAAAAAAAAAACTTCTTGAACTCCTGGAAACATTCAACACTATGTAAACAATTGTTTTAAGTCGAAATTGCTTCATAATAGAATCCAGCTTACGACTACTCCCTAAGCTGAGTTTCTGCATTAGAAACTCGGTATTGTGCGTGAGTAAACATTTCAATATTGCTAATCGTTGAGATTAAATTTCACCGAAAATCAATTAGTCTTTTAAATTCGCTTTAAGTTGCTTTAAAATTATCTTGTAATATTATTTCCTTCTGATTCTTCAATTTAATTTGTATTCAGATTTTGAGCTACTACACGTATTGGACTCACGCTGCACAGTAGGGCCCTCTGAAGAGTTTATTCTCCAAAAATTTAATAGAAGGTTTAAAATCGTTCTACTTTTGTAGAATATTGCTTAAGAAACACCTCATCCCACCTATTTCCACCTGTTTCTCACCTTTCATCAACCAGTCTCCCACTTGTAGCCCAAATTCGGTTTCTCATTAAACTCGTCTCCATCCACTCATCTACTCCCTGGTCGCCGTTTCGTGTCTCTTTAGCGACACGTTTCAAGCCTCTTGAACATATTATTTCGAGTTATATGCGGTTTTAATGTTTGTTGCAGTAATCTCATTCTTATGTCATCATCAAACTTGTATTTTACTTTCTCACATACAAAATTTAATGTAATGCTACAGCGAAATCAGCAACTGTTTGCCGGAGTCTTGTTTGTTTGTTGTGTTTAGGAATACTCGGCGCGAGTAAAACACATCCTTGCTGATTCCGCCAGAATCGGAGTGTTCATCATGAAACAATGTCAATATTTCATTCACAATAGTTGTTTTCAAGCATTTTATAGTGAAAGTACAGCGCCGCAGTAAGATGGAAGTGCCAAATCCTATAGTGCCATGGATCGTTTGCCAAAACGCCAAAATGTCACCTTTCTCGAGCTCACGTTAGCGCCTAAACTGTTTTTAGGCAAACAGAAGTTAATACTTGCATTAATGGTAAATGTTGTCAACTTTAATGTTGTAAATAGTCATCGTTTGATCAAACGCATTGGTGAAGAGGCAGTATCAAAAAAAGGGAAAAAGGTTTTTTGTTGTTATTTTTTCCAATTTATTCATGATCGAGATTTTTTCGATGTGGCAAACTTACAATTTCAATTTAGCAGCCTAAAAACATATAACCGTCGAGAAAGAACTAACTTTTTTTCTGGATCGCGCTTTTTTTAAGCACTAGGTGGGCTGGGCTATCATGAAACAAGTACCGAGACTCGATTCAATGTACTTGATATTCCTCTACGTAAAGATTTTGTCATCATTGTTAAAAATATCTCCCCACAAGTCCTGCCTTTTCCAATAAAACATCAAGTTAGTCTTCCCCTGCTGATAGTGTTTTTTATGAACATTTTTCTTTACAAAATTAACTCTCTAACCCATCTTACGTTTCACACATTAATGACGTCGTAGTTACGTTATTTTAGTGAAATAAAGGCCTAACGAAATACTGGTTTGGAATCAAAGTGCGGTGTACATCCTCCGCTTCCTTTGACCTTTTCGTGAGCTGATGTCTCGGATTTCGAGGCGAAGGTGCGTCTTTTTCTCCGTTGCTTTCCTGTCATGCGCTTGGATAGATAGTGACGCTGTTTCACAAATAGAAGGCAACGCGGGTTGCGTATGCCGCCGCCGTGGGCCGCCGCCGGCGCCTGCTTTGTATGCGGACGCGCTGCGTGGCGTTTGAAGGAGCATTCATGAGGCGCCCCGCCCCCGCCTCCGTCCCCGCCCCCAACACCAACCCGCCCCTGCCTCCGCTCCCGCCGCGTTCCGATCTGACGTCTCATCGCTCGTGGTCGTCCGCCCCCGCCCCCACCTCCACCCCGCCTCTACCCCTCCCACGCCTCCGCTCCGCCCCACCTCCGCCGCGCCCCCTGCCCCCACCTTCATCCCCTCCTCTGCCTCTGCCCCCGCTCCCGCCTGCGCCACGTCCCCCACCCACGACTCCTCCGTCTCTGCCCGCTCCTCCGCCACCGACCCTGCCTCCATCCCCCGCCTCAGCCTCAGCCTCCGCCTCCGCCTGCGCACCCTCCCCCAACACCCCCTCCACCTCCTCCTCCGCCACGTTCCGATCTGACGTCTCATCGCTCGTGGTCGCCCGCTCCTCCCCCGGCCCGCCGCGCCGCGCCCCTTCCCGCAGAGGTTGAGGCGGCAGTGGCGCCTCGAGGCACACGCGCCAAAAGAAACAGCCCCCAACACTCCGTCTGCGCTGGATCCCGTTTTCGTTCATAAGCCGAGGAGACCTTCGCGTAGTTTCAATCCACCCGTGGAATACACACTTTCAGAGCACGGGGCAGAGGAACCCTGCATTTCTATTTTTAGCAAAACTGTTTGGTGGTTTGAGTAATCTTTCTTTCGTTCACAGAAATTATATGTCCACTCAAGAAATGTTATAATCCACTGAAATACACCTTTCCAAAATGTGGTTTTGGGATGGTATTTTTCAAAACGTGTTAGCTTCCTCCTTTTTCGAATTATTTCTTATATGTGCAATATTATTTCATATGTACGTGTCATGAATTTGCCTTACCTTTTATTTCCGGGTGGTCCTCTTGCGTAACATTTTTGCTGACGAAAAGAGGATGCTGTGACCCCCGGAGTGCCGAGTGCATTTGAGAGCTTCCCCCTCCCAGCCCCGCCCAGCCTCTCGACGCCCTACCCTACTCCCCCTCACTCCGCCCCACATCTTTCCTCTCCTCTTCTCGCCCCGCCTCGCCCCGCCTTGCCCCGCCTCGCCCCGCCTCGCCCCGCCCCGCCTCGCCCCGCCTCGCCCCGCCCCGCCTCGCCCCGCCCCGCCTCGCCCCCGCCCCGCCTCGCCCCGCCTTGCCCCGCCTCGCCCGCCTTGCCCCGCCTCGCCCCGCCTTGCCCCGCCTCGCCCCCCTCTCCACGCCCTACCCTGCCCCTCTCAGTCCTCCCTGTCCAGCCCCACCTCTCCTCTCCTCTCTCCTCTCCTCTCTCCTCTCTCCTTTCTCCTCTCTCCTCTCTCTCTCTCTCCTCTCTCCTCTCTCCTCTCCTCCTCTCTCCTCTCTCCTCTCGCCTCTCTCCTCTCTCCTCTCTCCTCTCCCACCCCGCCCCGTTTCGCTGCGCCCTACCCCGCCCACCGCCGTGCCTCCGGGCGACTCTCCTGCTAAGTCCCCGGAGCGCGCAAGACCTCTCTCTCTCCTTTTGTCCTCCTCGTCTCTTCGACGCCTCCCCGCGGCCCCTCCCCCGCCCTTCCTGCCCATCCTGCCGCGAAGCACCTGCGAAGCGCCCCCGGCCTTCCTCCTCTGCGCCGCTCAAAGAACATATTCATCGCCTCCGCCCCCTCTCGCAGCCCTCAGCGCCTTCGGCGCCGCTGCCGGTGAAAAATGACGGCTGTCTCCGCCCCATTTGTCAGCGTCGAAAGCTCAGAAAAGCGTAACCTCGACCTCCGCCGCCGCCGCCGCCGCCGCCGCCGCCGCTGCAAACCGACACGCCCGTTGCTCAACAACTCCGATGCAAAACTTATTGATTACTCATTTGCAAGTCAAAACGCTTGAAAATGCGGCAACCTTCGGCTCTGGCAAGGGGGCGCCGCCCTCCCTTCCCCTCCTCCTCTGCTCACCCCTCACCCGCGCCGTCGCCACTGATCCTCCTCGCGTTTGCCGGCAAACACGCACCTCTGCTCCAGCGCTCCGGCTTGTGGTGCTCACCACCTAACTTTGTAAACGCTTGCCGTTGCTCTCAACAATAGCAGAATGTGAATGACACTGAAATGCCGTGTCATTTACATTGGAGCTACCACAATGCTGAAATATGCGTGAAGTCTGGTGGTGACGCTCTCAATTTAGTTCTTTTGTAGAAGTGTCAATCACATTCTTGAATCGGAGAAAAAACAAATCAATGTAGCTCTTACACACGTGGTAGTAGATGTGTTACAAATTAGAAGTCATCACTTTCGTGTTCCACCTCACTCTTACTCTTCGCATCCATCTCCTACACCTTTCATCACCACCATTACCCGCCTTCATCACCACCACCCAGAGCATCAATTGATGTCACTGCCCTACCTCTGACCAGGTCCTAGAGTTCGAGTCCGACGGCGGCAGAATTTTCAACAGAAGCTACCTAGCTAGGTCGAATTCAGCCACGTCTGGAGGAGATGTGCTAGCGGCCGGCTTCTCTAATCAGTAGTTTTCAGAGGTTTTTCCTATAAACAGCACGCGAATGCCTTTTCAATACCTTAACAAATTAGCCAATACCGTGCGGGATATTTCTTCTTCCTTGTCCATTCCTCATCGCATCCTTACACACACACACACAAACACACACACACACACACACATGCATAATATTTAGCGGGTGCTTGGAGCTTGTCGCTTCTGGAGCAGTGCCCCACTGTT
>JAZDUA010001393.1:0-83881 GCA_038098605.1 Gryllus longicercus
TTGCACACGTAATATTATTATATTGGCCTTTAATCTGAGTCTTAAACGAAGTTTCTCCGAAAATCAGAACGAGCATGAGATGGAAATATTCTACAGTTACTAGGAAGAAATTGACTCTAATGGTGATACTTTTGCGATTTTCTTAAAAACTAAGTTTCTAATCGAAAAATGAATATCACCAGTGAATTTCCCATAAAATTTCGAGCTTGGTCCGTGGTTTTCAAAAAAATCCGTGCCATGTCTTAAATCGGACAACTTCGTCGATCTTTAAATGGCTCTATCTCCTAAACTATTAGAGCTAGAGCGCTGAAATTTGCACAAGGAATAATAAATATTTTTCACAAACTATATAACATATATGGATTCTACAGACACGCGTGTATTTCTAAATTCTTGTAGTGTAAGAAAAAGTCAAGTTTTTTATTTCCGGATGAGAAATCTGGCCTCCAGGAACCTTAAAATAAAAGCATTGTTTTTTCGCATTTTGCAAGCTCTGACAATTATTAATTCAAACGGCTCTATCTCCTAAACTATTACAGCTACAGCGCTGAAATTTGCACACGTAATATTATATATATTGGCCTTTAATCTGAGTCTTAACGAAGTTTCTCCGAAAATCAGAACGAGCATGAGATGGAAATATTCTACAGTTACTAGGAAGAAATTGACTGTAATGGCGATACTTTGCGATTTTCTTAAAAACTAAGTTTCTAATCGAAAAATGAATATCACCAGTGAATATCCCATAAAATTTCGAGCTTGGTGCGTGGTTTTCAAAAAAATCCGTGCCATGTCTTAAATCGGACAACTTCGTCGATCTTTAAATGGCTCTATCTCCTAAACTATTAGAGCTAGAGCGCTGAAATTTGCACACGAAATAATAAATATTTTCACAAACTATATAACATATATGGATTCTACAGACACGCGTGTATTTCTAAATTCTTGTAGTGTAAGAAAAAGTCAAGTTTTTTATTTCCGGATGAGAAATCTGGCCCCCAAGAACCTTAAAATAAAAGCATTGTTTTTTTCGCATTTTGCAAACTCTGACAATTATTAATTCAAACGGCTCTATCTCCTAAACTATTACAGCTACAGCGCTGAAATTTGCACACGTAATATTATATATATTGGCCTTTAATCTGAGTCTTAAACGAAGTTTCTCCGAAAATCAGAAGGAGCATGAGATGGAAATATTCTACAGTTACTAGGAAGAAATTGACTGTAATGGCGATACTTTTGCGATTTTCTTAAAAACTAAGTTTCTAATCGAAAAATGAATATCACCAGTGAATTTCCCATAAAATTTCGAGCTTGGTGCGTGGTTTTCAAAAAAATCCGCGCCATGTCTTTAAACGGACAACTTCGTCGATCTTTAAATGGCTCTATCTCCTAAACTATTCGAGCTAGAGCGCTGAAATTTGCACACGGAATAATAAATATTTTTCACAAACTATATAACATATATGGATTCTACAGACACGCGTGTATTTCTAAATTCTTGTAGTGTAAGAAAAAGTCAAGTTTTTATTTCCGGATGAGAAATCTGGCCTCCAGGAACCTTAAAATAAAAGCATTGTTTTTTCGCATTTTGCAAGCTCTGACAATTATTAATTCAAACGGCTCTATCTCCTAAACTATTACAGCTACAGCGCTGAAATTTGCACACGTAATATTATATATATTGGCCTTTAATCTGAGTCTTAAACGAAGTTTCTCCGAAAATCAGAACGAGCATGAGATGGAAATATTCTACAGTTACTAGGAAGAAATTGACTCTAATGGCTATACTTTTGCGATTTTCTTAAAAACTAAGTTTCTAATCGAAAAATGAATATCACCAGTGAATTTCCCATAAAATTTCGAGCTTGGTCCGTGGTTTTCAAAAAAATACGTGCCATGTCTCAAATCGGACAACTTCGTCGATCTTTAAATGGCTCTATCTCCTAAACTATTAGAGCTAGAGCGCTGAAATTTGCACACGGAATAATAAATATTTTTCACAAACTATATAACATATATGGATTCTACAGACACGCGTGTATTTCTAAATTCTTGTAGTGTAAGAAAAAGTCAAGTTTTTTATTTCCGGATGAGAAATCTTGCTTCCAGGAACCTAAAAATAAAAGCATTGTTTTTTCGCATTTTGCAAGCTCTGACAATTATTAATTCAAACGGCTCTATCTCCTAAACTATTACAGCTACAGCGCTGAAATTTTGCACACGTAATATTATATATATTGGCCTTTAATCTGAGTCTTAAACGAAGTTTCTCCGAAAATCAGAACGAGCATGAGATGGAAATATTCTACAGTTACTAGGAAGAAATTGACTCTAATGGCGATACTTTTGCGATTTTCTTAAAAACTACGTTTCTAATCGAAAAATGAATATCACCAGTGAATTTCCCATAAAATTTCGAGCTTGGTCCGTGGTTTTCAAAAAAATCCGTGCCATGTCTTACATCGGACAACTTCGTCGATCTTTAAATGGCTCTATCTCCTAAACTATTAGAGCTAGAGCGCTGAAATTTGCACACGGAATAATAAATATTTTTAAACAACTAAATAACATATATGGATTCTACAGACACGCGTGTATTTCTAAATTCTTGTAGTGTAAGAAAAAGTCAAGTTTTTTATTTCCGGATGAGAAATCTGGCCTCCAGGAACCTTAAAATAAAAGCATTGTTTTTTCGCATTTTGCAAGCTCTGACAATTATTAATTCAAACGGCTCTATCTCCTAAACTATTACAGCTACAGCGCTGAAATTTGCACACGTAATATTATATATATTGGCCTTTAATCTGAGTCTTAAACGAAGTTTCTCCGAAATCAGAACGAGCTTGAGATGGAAATATTCTACAGTTACTAGGAAGAATTGACTGTAATGGCGATACTTTTGCGATTTTCTTAAAAACTAAGTTTCTAATCGAAAAATGAATATCACCAGTGAATTTCCCATAAAATTTCGAGCTTGGTCCGTGGTTTTCAAAAAAATCCGTGCCATGTCTTAAATCGGACAACTTCGTCGATCTTTAAATGGCTCTATCTCCTAAACTATTAGAGCTAGAGCGCTGAAATTTGCACACGGAATAATAAAATATTTTTTAAACAACTAAATAACATATATGGATTCTACAGACACGCGTGTATTTCTAAATTCTTGTAGTGTAAGAAAAAGTCAAGTTTTTTATTTCCGGATGAGAAATCTGGCCTCCAGGAACCTTAAAATAAAAGCATTGTTTTTTCGCATTTTGCAAGCTCTGACAATTATTAATTCAAACGGCTCTATCTCCTAAACTATTACAGCTACAGCGCTGAAATTTGCACACGTAATATTATATATATTGGCCTTTAATCTGAGTCTTAAACGAAGTTTCTCCGAAAATCAGAACGAGCATGAGATGGAAATATTCTACAGTTACTAGGAAGAAATTGACTGTAATGGCGATACTTTTGCGATTTTCTTAAAAACTAAGTTTCTAATCGAAAAATGAATATCACCAGTGAATTTCCCATAAAATTTCGAGCTTGGTCCGTGGTTTCAAAAAAATACGTGCCATGTCTTAAATCGGACAACTTCGTCGATCTTTAAAATGGCTCTATCTCCTAAACTATTAGAGCTAGAGCGCTGAAATTTGCACACGGAATAATAAATATTTTTCACAAACTATATAACATATATGGATTCTACAGACACGCGTGTATTTCTAAATTCTTGTAGTGTAAGAAAAAGTCAATTTCTTTATTTCCGGATGAGAAATCTGGCCTCCAGGAACCTTAAAATAAAAGCATTGTTTTTTCGCATTTTGCAAGCTCTGACAATTATTAATTCAAACGGCTCTATCTCCTAAACTATTACAGCTACAGCGCTGAAATTTGCACACGTAATATTATATATATTGGCCTTTAATCTGAGTCTTAAACGAAGTTTCTCCGAAAACCAGAACGAGCATGAGATGGAAATATTCTACAGTTACTAGGAAGAAATTGACTCTAATGGCTATACTTTTGCGATTTTCTTAAAAACTAAGTTTCTAATCGAAAAATGATATCACCAGTGAATTTCCCATAAAATTTCGAGCTTGGTCCGTGGTTTTCAAAAAAATCCGTGCCATGTCTTAAATCGGACAACTTCGTCGATCTTTAAATGGCTCTATCTCCTAAACTATTAGAGCTAGAGCGCTGAAATTTGCACACGGAATAATAAATATTTTTCACAAACTATATAACATATATGGATTCTACAGACACGCGTGTATTTCTAAATTCTTGTAGTGTAAGAAAAAGTCAAGTTTTTTATTTCCGGATGAGAAATCTTGCTTCCAGGAACCTAAAAATAAAAGCATTGTTTTTTTCGCATTTTGCAAGCTCTGACAATTATTAATTCAAACGGCTCTATCTCCTAAACTATTACTGCTACAGCGCTGAAATTTGCACACGTAATATTATATATATTGGCCTTTAATCTGAGTCTTAAACGAAGTTTCTCCGAAAATCAGAACGAGCATGAGATGGAAATATTCTACAGTTACTAGGAAGAAATTGACTCTAATGGCGATACTTTTGCGATTTTCTTAAAAACTACGTTTCTAATCGAAAAATGAATATCACCAGTGAATTTCCCATAAAATTTCGAGCTTGGTCCGTGGTTTCAAAAAAATCCGTGCCATGTCTTAAATCGGACAACTTCGTCGATCTTTAAATGGCTCTATCTCCTAAACTATTAGAGCTAGAGCGCTGAAATTTGCACACGGAATAATAAATATTTTTTTAAACAACTAAATAACATATATGGATTCTACAGACACGCGTGTATTTCTAAATTCTTGTAGTGTAAGAAAAAGTCAAGTTTTTTATTTCCGGATGAGAAATCTGGCCTCCAGGAACCTTAAAATAAAAGCATTGTTTTTTCGCATTTTGCAAGCTCTGACAATTATTAATTCAAACGGCTCTATCTCCTAAACTATTACAGCTACAGCGCTGAAATTTGCACACGTAATATTATATATATTGGCCTTTAATCTGAGTCTTAAACGAAGTTTCTCCGAAAATCAGAACGAGCTTGAGATGGAATATTCTACAGTTACTAGGAAGAAATTGACTGTAATGGCGATACTTTGCGATTTTCTTAAAAACTAAGTTTCTAATCGAAAAATGAATATCACCAGTGAATTTCCCATAAAATTTCGAGCTTGGTCCGTGGTTTTCCAAAAAAATCCGTGCCATGTCTTAAATCGGACAACTTCGTCGATCTTTAAATGGCTCTATCTCCTAAACTATTAGAGCTAGAGCGCTGAAATTTGCACACGGAATAATAAATATTTTTCACAAACTATATAACATATATGGATTCTACAGACACGCGTGTATTTCTAAATTCTTGTAGTGTAAGAAAAAGTCAAGTTTTTTATTTCCGGATGAGAAATCTGGCCTCCAGGAACCTTAAAATAAAAGCATTGTTTTTTCGCATTTTGCAAGCTCTGACAATTATTAATTCAAACGGCTCTATCTCCTAAACTATTACAGCTACAGCGCTGAAATTTGCACACGTAATATTATATATATTGGCCTTTAATCTGAGTCTTAAACGAAGTTTCTCCGAAAATCAGAACGAGCATGAGATGGAAATATTCTACAGTTACTAGGAAGAAATTGACTGTAATGGCGATACTTTTGCGATTTTCTTAAAAACTAAGTTTCTAATCAAAAAATGAATATCACCAGTGAATTTCCCATAAAATTTCGAGCTTGGTGCGTGGTTTTCAAAAAAATCCGTGCCATGTCTTAAATCGGACAACTTCGTCGATCTTTAAATGGCTCTATCTCCTAAACTATTAGAGCTAGAGCGCTGAAATTTGCACACGAAATAATAAATATTTTCACAAACTATATAACATATATGGATTCTACAGACACGCGTGTATTTCTAAATTCTTGTAGTGTAAGAAAAAGTCAAGTTTTTTATTTCCGGATGAGAAATCTGGCCCCCAGGAACCTTAAAATAAAAGCATTGTTTTTTCGCATTTTGCAAACTCTGACAATTATTAATTCAAACGGCTCTATCTCCTAAACTATTACAGCTACAGCGCTGAAATTTGCACACGTAATATTATATATATTGGCCTTTAATCTGAGTCTTAAACGAAGTTTCTCCGAAAATCAGAACGAGCATGAGATGGAAATATTCTACAGTTTACTAGGAAGAAATTGACTGTAATGGCGATACTTTTGCGATTTTCTTAAAAACTAAGTTTCTAATTGAAAAATGAATATCACCAGTGAATTTCCCATAAAATTTCGAGCTTGGTGCGTGGTTTTCAAAAAAATCCGCGCCATGTCTTTAAAACGGACAACTTCGTCGATCTTTAAATGGCTCTATCTCCTAAACTATTAGAGCTAGAGCGCTGAAATTTGCACACGGATAATAAATATTTTTCACAAACTATATAAACATATATGGATTCTACATACACGCGTGTATTTCTAAATTCTTGTAGTGTAAGAAAAAGTCAATTTTTTTATTTCCGGATGAGAAATCTGGCCTCCAGGAACCTTAAAATAAAAGCATTGTTTTTTCGCATTTTGCAAGCTCTATCAATTATTAATTCAAACGGCTCTATCTCCTAAACTATTACAGCTACAGCGCTGAAATTTGCACACGTAATATTATATATATTGGCCTTTAATCTGAGTCTTAAACGAAGTTTCTCCGAAAATCAGAACGAGCATGAGATGGAAATATTCTACAGTTACTAGGAGAAAATTGACTCTAATGGCTATACTTTTGCGATTTTCTTAAAAACTAAGTTTCTAATCGAAAAATGAATATCACCAGTGAATTTCCCATAAAATTCGAGCTTGGTCCGTGGTTTCAAAAAAATCCGTGCCATGTCTTAAATCGGACAACTTCGTCGATCTTTAAATGGCTCTATCTCCTAAACTATTAGAGCTAGAGCGCTGAAATTTGCACACGGAATAATAAATATTTTTTAAACAACTAAATAACATATATGGATTCTACAGACACGCGTGTATTTCTAAATTCTTGTAGTGTAAGAAAAAGTCAAGTTTTTTATTTCCGGATGAGAAATCTGGCCTCCAGGAACCTTAAAATAAAAGCATTGTTTTTTCGCATTTTGCAAGCTCTGACAATTATTAATTCAAACGGCTCTATCTCCTAAACTATTACAGCTACAGCGCTGAAATTTGCACACGTAATATTATATATATTGGCCTTTAATCTGAGTCTTAAACGAAGTTTCTCCGAAAATCAGAACGAGCATGAGATAGAAATATTCTACAGTTACTAGGAAGAAATTGACTCTAATGGCGATACTTTTGCGATTTTCTTAAAAACTACGTTTCTAATCGAAAAATGAATATCACCAGTGAATTTCCCATAAAAATTTCGAGCTTGGTCCGTGGTTTTCAAAAAAATCCGTGCCATGTCTTAAATCGGACAACTTCGTCGATCTTTAAATGGCTCTATCTCCTAAACTATTAGAGCTAGAGCGCTGAAATTTGCACACGGAATAATAAATATTTTTTAAACAACTAAATAACATATATGGATTCTACACACACGCGTGTATTTCTAAATTCTTGTAGTGTAAGAAAAAGTCAAGTTTTTTATTTCCGGATGAGAAATCTGGCCTCCAGGAACCTTAAAATAAAAGCATTGTTTTTTCGCATTTTGCAAGCTCTGACAATTATTAATTCAAACGGCTCTATCTCCTAAACTATTACAGCTACAGCGCTGACATTTGCACACGTAATATTATATATATTGGCCTTTAATCTGAGTCTTAAACGAAGTTTCTCCGAAAATCAGAACGAGCATGAGATGGAAATATTCTACAGTTACTACGAAGAAATTGACTCTAATGGTGATACTTTTGCGATTTTCTTAAAAACTAAGTTTCTAATCGAAAAATGAATATCACCAGTGAATTTCCCATAAAATTTCGAGCTTGGTCCGTGGTTTTCAAAAAAATCCGTGCCATGTCTTAAATCGGACAACTTCGTCGATCTTTAAATGGCTCTATCTCCTAAACTATTAGAGCTAGAGCGCTGAAATTTGCACAAGGAATAATAAATATTTTTCACAAACTATATAACATATATGGATTCTACAGACACGCGTGTATTTCTAAATTCTTGTAGTGAAAGAAAAAGTCAAGTTTTTATTTCCGGATGAGAAATCTGGCCTCCAGGAACCTTAAAATAAAAGCATTGTTTTTTCGCATTTTGCAAGCTCTGACAATTATTAATTCAAACGGCTCTATCTCCTAAACTATTACAGCTACAGCGCTGAAATTTGCACACGTAATATTATATATATTGGCCTTTAATCTGAGTCTTAAACGAAGTTTCTCCGAAAATCAGAACGAGCATGAGATGGAAATATTCTACAGTTACTAGGAAGAAATTGACTGTAATGGCGATACTTTTGCGATTTCTTAAAAACTAAGTTTCTAATCGAAAAATGAATATCACCAGTGAATATCCCATAAAATTTCGAGCTTGGTGCGTGGTTTTCAAAAAAATCCGTGCCATGTCTTAAATCGGACAACTTCGTCGATCTTTAAATGGCTCTATCTCCTAAACTATTAGAGCTAGAGCGCTGAAATTTGCACACGAAATAATAAATATTTTTCACAAACTATATAACATATATGGATTCTACAGACACGCGTGTATTTCTAAATTCTTGTAGTGTAAGAAAAAGTCAAGTTTTTTATTTCCGGATGAGAAATCTGGCCCCCAGGAACCTTAAAATAAAAGCATTGTTTTTTCGCATTTTGCAAACTCTGACAATTATTAATTCAAACGGCTCTATCTCCTAAACTATTACAGCTACAGCGCTGAAATTTGCACACGTAATATTATATATATTGGCCTTTAATCTGAGTCTTAAACGAAGTTTCTCCGAAAATCAGAAGGAGCATGAGATGGAAATATTCTACAGTTACTAGGAAGAAATTGACTGTAATGGCGATACTTTTTGCGATTTTCTTAAAAACTAAGTTTCTAATCGAAAAATGATATCACCAGTGAATTTCCCCATAAAATTTCGAGCTTGGTGCGTGGTTTTCAAAAAAATCCGCGCCATGTCTTTAAACGGACAACTTCGTCGATCTTTAAATGGCTCTATCTCCTAAACTATTAGAGCTAGAGCGCTGAAATTTGCACACGGAATAATAAATATTTTTCACAACTATATAACATATATGCATTCTACAGACACGCGTGTATTTCTAAATTCTTGTAGTGTAAGGAAAAGTCAAGTTTTTTATTTCCGGATGAGAAATCTGGCCTCCAGGAACCTTAAAATAAAAGCATTGTTTTTTCGCATTTTGCAAGCTCTGACAATTATTAATTCAAACGGCTCTATCTCCTAAACTATTACAGCTACAGCGCTGAAATTTGCACACGTAATATTATATATATTGGCCTTTAATCTGAGTCTTAAACGAAGTTTCTCCGAAAATCAGAACGAGCATGAGATGGAAATATTCTACAGTTACTAGGAAGAAATTGACTCTAATGGCTATACTTTTGCGATTTTCTTAAAAACTAAGTTTCTAATTCGAAAAATGAATATCACCAGTGAATTTCCCATAAAATTTCGAGCTTGGTCGTGGTTTTCAAAAAATCCGTGCCATGTCTTAAATCGGACAACTTCGTCGATCTTTAAATGGCTCTATCTCCTAAACTATTAGAGCTAGAGCGCTGAAATTTGCACACGGAATAATAAATATTTTTTAAACAACTAAATAACATATATGGATTCTACAGACACGCGTGTATTTCTAAATTCTTGTAGTGTAAGAAAAAGTCAAGTTTTTTATTTCCGGATGAGAAATCTGGCCTCCAGGAACCTTAAAATAAAAGCATTGTTTTTTCGCATTTTGCAAGCTCTGACAATTATTAATTCAAACGGCTCTATCTCCTAAACTATTACAGCTACAGCGCTGAAATTTGCACACGTAATATTATATATATTGGCCTTTAATCTGAGTCTTAAACGAAGTTTCTCCGAAAATCAGAACGAGCATGAGATAGAAATATTCTACAGTTACTAGGAAAAAATTGACTCTAATGGCGATACTTTTGCGATTTTCTTAAAAACTACGTTTCTAATCGAAAAATGAATATCACCAGTGAATTTCCCATAAAATTTCGAGCTTGGTCCGTGGTTTTCAAAAAAATCCGTGCCATGTCTTAAATCGGACAACATCGTCGATCTTTAAATGGCTCTATCTCCTAAACTATTAGAGCTAGAGCGCTGAAATTTGCACACGGAATAATAAATATTTTTTAAACAACTAAATAACATATATGGATTCTACACACACGCGTGTATTTCTAAATTCTTGTAGTGTAAGAAAAAGTCAAGTTTTTTATTTCCGGATGAGAAATCTGGCCTCCAGGAACCTTAAAATAAAAGCATTGTTTTTTCGCATTTTGCAAGCTCTGACAATTATTAATTCAAACGGCTCTATCTCCTAAACTATTACAGCTACAGCGCTGACATTTGCACACGTAATATTATATATATTGGCCTTTAATCTGAGTCTTAAACGAAGTTTCTCCGAAAATCAGAACGAGCATGAGATGGAAATATTCTACAGTTACTACGAAGAAATTGACTCTAATGGTGATACTTTTGCGATTTTCTTAAAAACTAAGTTTCTAATCGAAAAATGAATATCACCAGTGAATTTCCCATAAAATTTCGAGCTTGGTCCGTGGTTTTCAAAAAAATCCGTGCCATGTCTTAAATCGGACAACTTCGTCGATCTTTAAATGGCTCTATCTCCTAAACTATTAGAGCTAGAGCGCTGAAATTTGCACAAAGGAATAATAAATATTTTTCACAAACTATATAACATATATGGATTCTACAGACACGCGTGTATTTCTAAATTCTTGTAGTGTAAGAAAAAGTCAAGTTTTTTATTTCCGGATGAGAAATCTGGCCTCCAGGAACCTTAAAATAAAAGCATTGTTTTTTCGCATTTTGCAAGCTCTGACAATTATTAATTCAAACGGCTCTATCTCCTAAACTATTACAGCTACAGCGCTGAAATTTGCACACGTAATATTATATATATTGGCCTTTAATCTGAGTCTTAAACGAAGTTTCTCCGAAAATCAGAACGAGCATGAGATGGAAATATTCTACAGTTACTAGGAAGAAATTGACTGTAATGGCGATACTTTTGCGATTTTCTTAAAAACTAAGTTTCTAATCGAAAAATGAATATCACCAGTGAATATCCCATAAAATTTCGAGCTTGGTGCGTGGTTTTCAAAAAAAATCCGTGCCATGTCTTAAATCGGACAACTTCGTCGATCTTTAAATGGCTCTATCTCCTAAACTATTAGAGCTAGAGCGCTGAAATTTGCACACGAAATAATAAATATTTTTCACAAACTATATAACATATATGGATTCTACAGACACGCGTGTATTTCTAAATTCTTGTAGTGTAAGAAAAAGTCAAGTTTTTTATTTCCGGATGAGAAATCTGGCCCCCAGGAACCTTAAAATAAAAGCATTGTTTTTTCGCATTTTGCAAACTCTGACAATTATTAATTCAAACGGCTCTATCTCCTAAACTATTACAGCTACAGCGCTGAAATTTGCACACGTAATATTATATATATTGGCCTTTAATCTGAGTCTTAAACGAAGTTTCTCCGAAAATCAGAAGGAGCATGAGATGGAAATATTCTACAGTTACTAGGAAGAATTGACTGTAATGGCGATACTTTTGCGATTTTCTTAAAACTAAGTTTCTAATCGAAAAATGAATATCACCAGTGAATTTCCCATAAAATTTCGAGCTTGGTGCGTGGTTTTCAAAAAAATCCGCGCCATGTCTTTAAACGGACAACTTCGTCGATCTTTAAATGGCTCTACCTCCTAAACTATTAGAGCTAGAGCGCTGAAATTTGCACACGGAATAATAAATATTTTTCACAACTATATAACATATATGGATTCTACAGACACGCGTGTATTTCTAAATTCTTGTAGTGTAAGGAAAAGTCAAGTTTTTTATTTCCGGATGAGAAATCTGGCCTCCAGGAACCTTAAAATAAAAGCATTGTTTTTTTCGCATTTTGCAAGCTCTGACAATTATTAATTCAAACGGCTCTATCTCCTAAACTATTACAGCTACAGCGCTGAAATTTGCACACGTAATATTATATATATTGGCCTTTAATCTGAGTCTTAAACGAAGTTTCTCCGAAAATCAGAACGAGCATGAGATGGAAATATTCTACAGTTACTAGGAAGAAATTGACTCTAATGGCTATACTTTTGCGATTTTCTTAAAACTAAGTTTCTAATCGAAAAATGAATATCACCAGTGAATTTCCCATAAAATTTCGAGCTTGGTCCGTGGTTTTCAAAAAATCCGTGCCGTGTCTTAAATCGGACAACTTCGTCGATCTTTAAATGGCTCTATCTCCTAAACTATTAGAGCTAGAGCGCTGAAATTTGCACACGGAATAATAAATATTTTTTAAACAACTAAATAACATATATGGATTCTACAGACACGCGTGTATTTCTAAATTCTTGTAGTGTAAGAAAAAGTCAAGTTTTTTATTTCCGGATGAGAAATCTGGCCTCCAGGAACCTTAAAATAAAAGCATTGTTTTTTCGCATTTTGCAAGCTCTGACAATTATTAATTCAAACGGCTCTATCTCCGAAACTATTACAGCTACAGCGCTGAAATTTGCACACGTAATATTATATATATTGGCCTTTAATCTGAGTCTTAAACGAAGTTTCTCCGAAAATCAGAACGAGCATGAGATGGAAATATTCTACAGTTACTAGGAAGAAATTGACTCTAATGGCGATACTTTTGCGATTTTCTTAAAAACTACGTTTCTAATCGAAAAATGAATATCACCAGTGAATTTCCCATAAAATTTCGAGCTTGGTCCGTGGTTTTCAAAAAAATCCGTGCCATGTCTTAAATCGGACAACTTCGTCGATCTTTAAATGGCTCTATCTCCTAAACTATTAGAGCTAGAGCGCTGAAATTTGCACACGGAATAATAAATATTTTTTAAACAACTAAATAACATATATGGATTCTACAGACACGCGTGTATTTCTAATTCTTGTAGTGTAAGAAAAAGTCAAGTTTTTTATTTCCGGATGAGAAATCTGGCCTCCAGGAACCTTAAAATAAAAGCATTGTTTTTTCGCATTTTGCAAGCTCTGACAATTATTAATTCAAACGGCTCTATCTCCTAAACTATTACAGCTACAGCGCTGAAATTTGCACACGTAATATTATATATATTGGCCTTTAATCTGAGTCTTAAACGAAGTTTCTCCGAAAATCAGAACGAGCTTGAGATGGAAATATTCTACAGTTACTAGGAAGAAATTGACTGTAATGGCGATACTTTTGCGATTTTCTTAAAAACTAAGTTTCTAATCGAAAAATGAATATCACCAGTGAATTTCCCATACAATTTCGAGCTTGGTCCGTGGTTTTCAAAAAAATCCGTGCCATGTCTTAAATCGGACAACTTCGTCGATCTTTAAATGGCTCTATCTCCTAAACTATTAGAGCTAGAGCGCTGAAATTTGCACACGGAATAATAAATATTTTTCACAACTATATAACATATATGGATTCTACAGACACGCGTGTATTTCTAAATTCTTGTAGTGTAAGAAAAAGTCAAGTTTTTTATTTCCGGATGAGAAATCTGGCCTCCAGGAACCTTAAATTAAAAGCATTGTTTTTTCGCATTTTGCAAGCTCTGACAATTATTAATTCAAACGGCTCTATCTCCTAAACTATTACAGCTACAGCGCTGAAATTTGCACACGTAATATTATATATGTTGGCTTTAATCTGAGTCTTAAACGAAGTTTCTCCCGAAAATCAGAACGAGCATGAGATGGAAATATTCTACAGTTACTAGGAAGAAATTGACTCTAATGGTGATACTTTTGCGATTTTCTTAAAAACTAAGTTTCTAATCGAAAAATGAATATCACCAGTGAATTTCCCATGAAATTTCGAGCTTGGTCCGTGGTTTTCAAAAAAATCCGTGCCATGTCTTAAATCGGACAACTCGTCGATCTTTAAATGGCTCTATCTCCTAAACTATTAGAGCTAGAGCGCTGAAATTTGCACAAGGAATAATAAATATTTTTCACAAACTATATAACATATATGGATTCTACAGACACGCGTGTATTTCTAAATTCTTGTAGTGTAAGAAAAAGTCAAGTTTTTTATTTCCGGATGAGAAATCTGGCCTCCAGGAACCTTAAAATAAAAGCATTGTTTTTTCGCATTTGCAAGCTCTGACAATTATTAATTCAACGGCTCTATCTCCTAAACTATTACAGCTACAGCGCAGAAATTTGCACACGTAATATTATATATATTGGCCTTTAATCATGAGTCTTAAACGAAGTTTTTCCGAAAATCAGAACGAGCATGAGATGGAAATATTCTACAGTTACTAGGAAGAAATTGACTGTAATGGCGATACCTTTTGCGATTTTCTTAAAAACTAAGTTTCTAATCGAAAAATGAATATCACCAGTGAATTTCCCATAAAATTTCGAGCTTGGTGCGTGGTTTCAAAAAAATCCGCGCCATGTCTTTAAACGGACAACTTCGTCGATCTTAAATGGCTCTATCTCCTAAACTATTAGAGCTAGAGCGCTGAAATTTGCACACGGAATAATAAATATTTTTCACAAACTATATAACATATATGGATTCTACAGACACGCGTGTATTTCTAAATTCTTGTAGTGTAAGAAAAAGTCAAGTTTTTTATTTCCGGATGAGAAATCTGGCCTCCAGGAACCTTAAAATAAAAGCATTGTTTTTCGCATTTGCAAGCTCTGACAATTATTAATTCAAACGGCTCTATCTCCTAAACTATTACAGCTACAGCGCTGAAATTTGCACACGTAATATTATATATTGGCCTTTAATCTGAGTCTTAAACGAAGTTTCTCCGAAAATCAGAACGAGCATGAGATGGAAATATTCTACAGTTACTAGGAAGAAATTGACTCTAATGGCTATACTTTTGCGATTTTCTTAAAAACTAAGTTTCTAATCGAAAAATGAATATCACCAGTGAATTTTCCCATAAAATTTCGAGCTTGGTCCGTGGTTTTCAAAAATCCGTGCCATGTCTTAAATCGGACAACTTCGTCGATCTTTAAATGGCTCTATTTCCTAAACTATTAGAGCTAGAGCGCTGAAATTTGCACACGGAATAATAAATATTTTTCACAAACTATATAACATATATGGATTCTACAGACAGGCGTGTATTTCTAAATTCTTGTAGTGTAAGAAAAAGTCAAGTTTTTTATTTCCGGATGAGAAATCTTGCTTCCAGGAACCTAAAAATAAAAGCATTGTTTTTTCGCATTTTGCAAGCTCTGACAATTATTAATTCAAGCGGCTCTATCTCCTAAACTATTACAGCTACAGCGCTGAAATTTGCACACGTAATATTATATATATTGGCCTTTAATCTGAGTCTTAAACGAAGTTTCTACGAAAATCAGAACGAGCATGAGATGGAAATATTCTACAGTTACTAGGAAGAAATTGACTCTAATGGCGATACTTTTGCGATTTTCTTAAAAACTACGTTTCTAATCGAAAAATGAATATCACCAGTGAATTTCCCATAAAATTTCGAGCTTGGTCCGTGGTTTTCAAAAAAATCCGTGCCATGTCTTACATCGGACAACTTCGTCGATCTTTAAATGGCTCTATCCTCCTAAACTATTAGAGCTAGAGCGCTGAAATTTGCACACGGAATAATAAATATTTTTTAAACAACTAAATAACATATATGGATTCTACAGACACGCGTGTATTTCTAAATTCTTGTAGTGTAAGAAAAAGTCAAGTTTTTTATTTCCGGATGAGAAATCTGGCCTCCAGGAACCTTAAAATAAAAGCATTGTTTTTTCGCATTTTGCAAGCTCTGACAATTATTAATTCAAACGGCTCTATCTCCTAAACTATTACAGCTACAGCGCAGAAATTTGCACACGTAATATTATATATATTGGGCCTTTAATCTGAGTCTTAAACGAAGTTTTTCCGAAAATCAGAACGAGCATGAGATGGAAATATTCTACAGTTACTAGGAAGAAATTGACTGTAATGGCGATACTTTTGCGATTTTCTTAAAACTAAGTTTCTAATCGAAAAATGAATATCACCAGTGAATTTCCCATAAAATTTCGAGCTTGGTGCGTGGTTTTCAAAAAAATCCGCGCCATGTCTTTAAACGGACAACTTCGTCGATCTTTAAATGGCTCTATCTCCTAAACTATTAGAGCTAGAGCGCTGAAATTTGCACACGGAATAATAAATATTTTTCACAAACTATATAACATATATGGATTCTACAGACACGCGTGTATTTCTAAATTCTTGTAGTGTAAGAAAAAGTCAAGTTTTTTATTTCCGGATGAGAAATCTGGCCTCCAGGAACCTTAAAATAAAAGCATTGTTTTTTCGCATTTTGCAAGCTCTGACAATTATTAATTCAAACGGCTCTATCTCCTAAACTATTACAGCTACAGCGCTGAAATTTGCACACGTAATATTATATATATTGGCCTTTAATCTGAGTCTTAAACGAAGTTTCTCCGAAAATCAGAACGAGCATGAGATGGAAATATTCTACAGTTACTAGGAAGAAATTGACTCTAATGGCTATACTTTTGCGATTTTCTTAAAACTAAGTTTCTAATCGAAAATGAATATCACCAGTGAATTTCCCATAAAATTTCGAGCTTGGTCCGTGGTTTTCAAAAAATCCGTGCCATGTCTTAAATCGGACAACTTCGTCGATCTTTAAATGGCTCTATTTCCTAAACTATTAGAGCTAGAGCGCTGAAATTTGCACACGGAATAATAAATATTTTTCACAAACTATATAACATATATGGATTCTACAGACAGGCGTGTATTTCTAAATTCTTGTAGTGTAAGAAAAAGTCAAGTTTTTTATTTCCGGATGAGAAATCTTGCTTCCAGGAACCTAAAAATAAAAGCATTGTTTTTTTCGCATTTTGCAAGCTCTGACAATTATTAATTCAAGCGGCTCTATCTCCTAAACTATTACAGCTACAGCGCTGAAATTTGCACACGTAATATTATATATATTGGCCTTTAATCTGAGTCTTAAACGAAGTTTCTACGAAAATCAGAACGAGCATGAGATGGAAATATTCTACAGTTACTAGGAAGAAATTGACTCTAATGGCGATACTTTTGCGATTTTCTTAAAAAACTACGTTTCTAATCGAAAAATGAATATCACCAGTGAATTTCCCATAAAATTTCGAGCTTGGTCCGTGGTTTTCAAAAAAATCCGTGCCATGTCTTACATCGGACAACTTCGTCGATCTTTAAATGGCTCTATCTCCTAAACTATTAGAGCTAGAGCGCTGAAATTTGCACACGGAATAATAAATATTTTTTAAAACAACTAAATAACATATATGGATTCTACAGACACGCGTGTATTTCTAAATTCTTGTAGTGTAAGAAAAAGTCAAGTTTTTTATTTCCGGATGAGAAATCTGGCCTCCAGAACCTTAAAATAAAAGCATTGTTTTTTCGCATTTTGCAAGCTCTGACAATTATTAATTCAAACGGCTCTATCTCCTAAACTATTACAGCTACAGCGCTGAAATTTGCACACGTAATATTATATATATTGGCCTTTAATCTGAGTCTTAAACGAAGTTTCTCCGAAAATCAGAACGAGCTTGAGATGGAAATATTCTACAGTTACTAGGAAGAAATTGACTGTAATGGCGATACTTTTGCGATTTTCTTAAAAACTAAGTTTCTAATCGAAAAATGAATATCACCAGTGAATTTCCCATAAAATTTCGAGCTTGGTCCGTGGTTTTCAAAAAAATCCGTGCCATGTCTTAAATCGGACAACTTCGTCGATCTTTAAATGGCTCTATCTCCTAAACTATTAGAGCTAGAGCGCTGAAATTTGCACACGGAATAATAAATATTTTTCACAAACTATATAACATATATGGATTCTACAGACACGCGTGTATATCTAAATTCTTGTAGTGTAAGAAAAAGTCAAGTTTTTTATTTCCGGATGAGAAATCTGGCCTCCAGGAACCTTAAAATAAAAGCATTGTTTTTTCGCATTTTGCAAGCTCTGACAATTATTAATTCAAACGGCTCTATCTCCTAAACTATTACAGCTACAGCGCTGAAATTTGCACACGTAATATTATATATATTGGCCTTTAATCTGAGTCTTAAACGAAGTTTCTCCGAAAATCAGAACGAGCATGAGATGGAAATATTCTACAGTTACTAGGAAGAAATTGACTCTAATGGCGATACTTTTGCGATTTTCTTAAAAACTAAGTTTCTAATCGAAAAATGAATATCACCAGTGAATTTCCAATAAAATTTCGAGCTTGGTCCGTGGTTTTCAAAAAAATCCGTGCCATGTCTTAAATCGGACAACTTCGTCGATATTTAAATGGCTCTATCTCCTAAACTATTAGAGCTAGAGCGCTGAAATTTGCACACGGAATAATAAATATTTTTCACAAACTATATAACATATATGGATTCTACAGACACGCGTGTATTTCTAAATTCTTGTAGTGTAAGAAAAGTCAAGTTTTTTATTTCCGATGAGAAATCTGGCCCCCAGGAACCTTAAAATAAAAGCATTGTTTTTTCGCATTTTGCAAGCTCTGACAATTATTAATTCAAACGGCTCTATCTCCTAAACAATTACAGCTACAGCGCTGAAATTTGCACACGTAATATTATATATATTGGCCTTTAATCTGAGTCTTAAACAAAGTTTCTCCGAAAATCAGAACGAGCATGAGATGGAAATATTCTACAGTTACTAGGAAGAAATTGACTGTAATGGCGATACTTTTGCGATTTTCTTAAAAACTAAGTTTCTAATCGAAAAATGAATATCACCAGTGAATTTCCCATAAAATTTCGAGCTTGGTCCGTGGTTTTCAAAAAAATACGTGCCATGTCTTAAATCGGACAACTTCGTCGATCTTTAAATTGCTTTATCTCCTAAACTATTAGAGCTAGAGCGCTGAAATTTGCACACGGAATAATAAATATTTTTCACAAACTATATAACATATATGGATTCTACAGACACGCGTGTATTTCTAAATTCTTGTAGTGTAAGAAAAAGTCAAGTTTTTTATTTCCGGATGAGAAATCTGGCCTCCCGGAACCTTAAAATAAAAGCATTTTTTTTTCGCATTTTGCAAGCTCTGACAATTATTAATTCAAACGGCTCTATCTCCTAAACTATTACAGCTACAGCGCTGAAATTTGCACACGTAATATTAATATAATGGCCTTTAATCTGAGTCTTAAACGAAGTTTCTCCGAAAATCAGAACGAGCATGAGATGGAAATATTCTACAGTTACTAGGAAGAAATTGACTCTAATGGTGATACTTTTGCGATTTTCTTAAAAACTAAGTTTCTAATCGAAAAATGAATATCACCAGTGAATTTCCCATAAAATTTCGAGCTTGGTCCGTGGTTTTCAAAAAAAATCCGTGCCATGTCTTAAATCGGACAACTTCGTCGATCTTTAAATGGCTCTATCTCCTAAACTATTAGAGCTAGAGCGCTGAAATTTGCACAAGGAATAATAAATATTTTTCACAAACTATATAACATATATGGATTCTACAGACACGCGTGTATTTCTAAATTCTTGTAGTGTAAGAAAAAGTCAAGTTTTTTATTTCCGGATGAGAAATCTGGCCTCCAGGAACCTTAAAATAAAAGCATTGTTTTTTCGCATTTTGCAAGCTCTGACAATTATTAATTCAAACGGCTCTATCTCCTAAACTATTACAGCTACAGCGCTGAAATTTGCACACGTAATATTATATATATTGGCCTTTAATCTGAGTCTTAAACGAAGTTTCTCCGAAATCAGAACGAGCATGAGATGGAAATATTCTACAGTTACTAGGAAGAAATTGACTGTAATGGCGATACTTTTGCGATTTTCTTAAAAACTAAGTTTCTAATCGAAAAATGAATATCACCAGTGAATTTCCCATAAAATTTCGAGCTTGGTGCGTGGTTTTCAAAAAAATCCGTGCCATGTCTTAAATCGGACAACTTCGTCGATCTTTAAATGGCTCTATCTCCTAAACTATTAGAGCTAGAGCGCTGAAATTTGCACACGAAATAATAAATATTTTTCACAAACTATATAACATATATGGATTCTACAGACACGCGTGTATTTCTAAATTCTTGTAGTGTAAGAAAAAGTCAAGTTTTTTATTTCCGGATGAGAAATCTGGCCCCCAGGAACCTTAAAATAAAAGCATTTGTTTTTTCGCATTATGCAAACTCTGACAATTATTAATTCAAACGGCTCTATCTCCTAAACTATTACAGCTACAGCGCTGAAATTTGCACACGTAATTATTATATATATTGGCCTTTAATCTGAGTCTTAACGAAGTTTCTCCGAAAATCAGAACGAGCATGAGATGGAAATATTCTACAGTTACTAGGAAGAAATTGACTGTAATGGCGATACTTTTGCGATTTTCTTAAAAAACTAAGTTTCTAATCGAAAAATGAATATCACCAGTGAATTTCCCATAAAATTTCGAGCTTGGTGCGTGGTTTTCAAAAAAAATCCGCGCCATGTCTTTAAACGGACAACTTCGTCGATCTTTAAATGGCTCTATCTCCTAAACTATTAGAGCTAGAGCGCTGAAATTTGCACACGGAATAATAAATATTTTTCACAAACTATATAACATATATGGATTCTACAGACACGCGTGTATTTCTAAATTCTTGTAGTGTAAGAAAAAGTCAAGTTTTTTATTTCCGGATGAGAAATCTGGCCTCCAGGAACCTTAAAATAAAAGCATTGTTTTTTCGCATTTTGCAAGCTCTGACAATTATTAATTCAAACGGCTCTATCTCCTAAACTATTACAGCTACAGCGCTGAAATTTGCACACGTAATATATATATATTGGCCTTTAATCTGAGTCTTAAACGAAGTTTCTCCGAAAATCAGAACGAGCTTGAGATGGAAATATTCTACAGTTACTAGGAAGAAATTGACTGTAATGGCGATACTTTTGCGATTTTCTTAAAAACTAAGTTTCTAATCGAAAAATGAATATCACCAGTGAATTTCCCATAAAATTTCGAGCTGGTCCGTGGTTTTCAAAAAATCCGTGCCATGTCTTAAATCGGACAACTTCGTCGATCTTTAAATGGCTCTATCTCCTAAACTATTAGAGCTAGAGCGCTGAAATTTGCACACGGAATAATAAATTTTTTCACAAACTATATAACATATATGGATTCTACAGACACGCGTGTATTTCTAAATTCTTGTAGTGTAAGAAAAAGTCAAGTTTTTTATTTCCGGATGAGAAATCTGGCCTCCAGGAACCTTAAAATAAAAGCATTGTTTTTTCGCATTTTGCAAGCTCTGACAATTATTAATTCAAACGGCTCTATCTCCTAAACTATTACAGCTACAGCGCTGAAATTTGCACACGTAATATTATATATATTGGCCTTTAATCTGAGTCTTAAACGAAGTTTCTCCGAAAATCAGAACGAGCATGAGATGGAAATATTCTACAGTTACTAGGAAGAAATTGACTCTAATGGTGATACTTTTGCGATTTTCTTAAAAACTAAGTTTCTAATCGAAAAAAGAATATCACCAGTGAATTTCCCATAAAATTTCGAGCTTGGTCCGTGGTTTTCAAAAAAATCCGTGCCATGTCTTAAATCGGACAACTTCGTCGATCTTTAAATGGCTCTATCTCCTAAACTATTAGAGCTAGAGCGCTGAAATTTGCACAAGGAATAATAAATATTTTTCACAAACTATATAACATATATGGATTCTACAGACACGCGTGTATTTCTAAATTTTGTAGTGTAAGAAAAAGTCAAGTTTTTTATTTCCGGATGAGAAATCTGGCTCCAGGAACCTTAAAATAAAAGCATTGTTTTTTCGCATTTTGCAAGCTCTGACAATTATTAATTCAAACGGCTCTATCTCCTAAACTATTACAGCTACAGCGCTGAAATTTGCACACGTAATATTATATATATTGGCCTTTAATCTGAGTCTTAAACGAAGTTCTCCGAAAATCAGAACGAGCATGAGATGGAAATATTCTACAGTTACTAGGAAGAAATTGACTTTAATGGTGATACTTTTGCGATTTTCTTAAAAACTAAGTTTCTAATCGAAAAATGAATATCACCAGTGAATTTCCCATAAAATATCGAGCTTGGTCCGTGGTTTTCAAAAAAATCCGTGCCATGTCTTAAATCGGACAACTTCGTCGATCTTTAAATGGCTCTATCTCCTAAACTATTAGAGCTAGAGCGCTGAAATTTGCACAAGGAATAATAAATATTTTTCACAAACTATATAACATATATGGATTCTACAGACACGCGTGTATTTCTAAATTCTTGTAGTGTAAGAAAAAGTCAAGTTTTTTATTTCCGGATGAGAAATCTGGCCTCCAGGAACCTTAAAATAAAAGCATTGTTTTTTCGCATTTTGCAAGCTCTGACAATTATTAATTCAAACGGCTCTATCTCCTAAACTATTACAGCTACAGCGCTGAAATTTGCACACGTAATATTATATATATTGGCCTTTAATCTGAGTCTTAAACGAAGTTTCTCGAAAATCAGAACGAGCATGAGATGGAAATATTCTACAGTTACTACGAAGAAATTGACTCTAATGGTGATACTTTTGCGATTTTCTTAAAAACTAAGTTTCTAATCGAAAAATGAATATCACCAGTGAATTTCCCATAAAATTTCGAGCTTGGTCCGTGGTTTTCAAAAAAATCCGTGCCATGTCTTAAATCGGACAACTTCGTCGATCTTTAAATGCTCTATCTCCTAAACTATTAGAGCTAGAGCGCTGACATTTGCACACGGAATAATAAATATTTTTTAAACAACTAAATAACATATATGGATTCTACAGACACGCGTGTATTTCTAAATTCTTGTAGTGTAAGAAAAAGTCAAGTTTTTTATTTCCGGATGAGAAATCTGGCCTCCAGGAACCTTAAAATAAAAGCATTGTTTTTTCGCATTTTGCAAGCTCTGACAATTATTAATTCAAACGGCTCTATCTCCTAAACTATTACAGCTACAGCGCTGAAATTTGCACACGTAATATTATATATATTGGCCTTTAATCTGAGTCTTAAACGAAGTTTCTCCGAAAATCAGAACGAGCTTGAGATGGAAATTCTACAGTTACTAGGAAGAAATTGACTGTAATGGCGATACTTTTGCGATTTTCTTAAAAACTAAGTTTCTAATCGAAAAATGAATATCACCAGTGAATTTCCATAAAATTTCGAGCTTGGTCTCCGTGGTTTTCAAAAAAATCCGTGCCATGTCTTAAATCGGACAACTTCGTCGATCTTTAAATGGCTCTATCTCCTAAACTATTAGAGCTAGAGCGCTGAAATTTGCACACGGAATAATAAATATTTTTCACAAACTATATAACATATATGGATTCTACAGACACCGCGTGTATTTCTAAATTCTTGTAGTGTAAGAAAAAGTCAAGTTTTTTATTTCCGGATGAGAAAATCTGGCCTCCAGGAACCTTAAAATAAAAGCATTGTTTTTTCGCATTTTGCAAGCTCTGACAATTATTAATTCAAACGGCTCTATCTCCTAAACTATTACAGCTACAGCGCTGAAATTTGCACACGTAATATTATATATATTGGCCTTTAATCTGAGTCTTAAACGAAGTTTCTCCGAAAATCAGAACGAGCATGAGATGGAAAAATTCTACAGTTACTAGGAAGAAATTGACTCTAATGGTGATATTTGCGATTTTCTTAAAAACTAAGTTTCTAATCGAAAAAAGAATATCACCAGTGAATTTCCCATAAAATTTCGAGCTTGGTCCGTGGTTTTCAAAAAAATCCGTGCCATGTCTTAATCGGACAACTTCGTCGATCTTTAAATGGCTCTATCTCCTAAACTATTAGAGCTAGAGCGCTGAAATTTGCACAAGGAATAATAAATATTTTTCACAACTATATAACATATATGGATTCTACAGACACGCGTGTATTTCTAAATTTTGTAGTGTAAGAAAAAGTCAAGTTTTTTATTTCCGGATGAGAAATCTGGCCTCCAGGAACCTTAAAATAAAAGCATTGTTTTTTCGCATTTTGCAAAGCTCTGACAATTATTAATTCAAACGGCTCTATCTCCTAAACTATTACAGCTACAGCGCTGAAATTTGCACACGTAATATTATATATATTGGCCTTTAATCTGAGTCTTAAACGAAGTTTCTCCGAAAATCAGAACGAGCATGAGATGGAAATATTCTACAGTTACTAGGAAGAAATTGACTCTAATGGTGATACTTTTGCGATTTTCTTAAAAACTAAGTTTCTAATCGAAAAATGATATCACCAGTGAATTTCCCATAAAATTTCGAGCTTGGTCCGTGGTTTCAAAAAAATCCGTGCCATGTCTTAAATCGGACAACTTCGTCGATCTTTAAATGGCTCTATCTCCTAAACTATTAGAGCTAGAGCGCTGAAATTTGCACAAGGAATAATAAATATTTTTCACAAACTATATAACATATATGGATTCTACAGACACGCGTGTATTTCTAAATTTTTGTAGTGTAAGAAAAAGTCAAGTTTTTTATTTCCGGATGAGAAATCTGGCCTCCAGGAACCTTAAAATAAAAGCATTGTTTTTTCGCATTTATGCAAGCTCTGACAATTATTAATTCAAACGGCTCTATCTCCTAAACTATTACAGCTACAGCGCTGAAATTTGCACACGTAATATTATATATATTGGCCTTTAATCTGAGTCTTAAACGAAGTTTCTCCGAAAATCAGAACGAGCATGAGATGGAAATATTCTACAGTTACTAGGAAGAAATTGACTGTAATGGCGATACTTTTGCGATTTTCTTAAAAACTAAGTTTCTAATCAAAAAATGAATATCACCAGTGAATTTCCCATAAATTTCGAGCTTGGTGCGTGGTTTTCAAAAAAATCCGTGCCATGTCTTAAATCGGACAACTTCGTCGATCTTTAAATGGCTCTATCTCCTAAACTATTAGAGCTAGAGCGCTGAAATTTGCACACGAAATAATAAATATTTTTCACAAACTATATAACATATATGGATTCTACAGACACGCGTGTATTTCTAAATTCTTGTAGTGTAAGAAAAAGTCAAGTTTTTTATTTCCGGATGAGAAATCTGGCCCCCAGGAACCTTAAAATAAAAGCATTGTTTTTTCGCATTTTGCAAACTCTGACAATTATTAATTCAAACGGCTCTATCTCCCTAAACTATTACAGCTACAGCGCTGAAATTTGCACACGTAATATTATATATATTGGCCTTTAATCTGAGTCTTAAACGAAGATTTTCTCCGAAAATCAGAACGAGCATGAGATGGAAATATTCTACAGTTACTAGAAGAAATTGACTGTAATGGCGATACTTTTGCGATTTTCTAAAAACTAAGTTTCTAATCGAAAAATGAATATCACCAGTGAATTTCCATAAAATTTCGAGCTTGGTGCGTGGTTTTCAAAAAAATCCGCGCCATGTCTTTAAACGGACAACTTCGTCGATCTTTAAATGGCTCTATCTCCTAAACTATTAGAGCTAGAGCGCTGAAATTTGCACACGGAATAATAAATATTTTCACAAACTATATAACATATATGGATTCTACAGACACGCGTGTATTTCTAAATTCTTGTAGTGTAAGAAAAAGTCAATTTTTTTATTTCCGGATGAGAAATCTGGCCTCCAGGAACCTTAAAATAAAAGCATTGTTTTTTCGCATTTTGCAAGCTCTGACAATTATTAATTCAAACGGCTCTATCTCCTAAACTATTACAGCTACAGCGCTGAAATTTGCACACGTAATATTATATATATTGGCCTTTAATCTGAGTCTTAAACGAAGTTTCTCCGAAAATCAAAACGAGCATGAGATGGAAATATTCTACAGTTACTAGGAAGTAATTGACTGTAATGGCGATACTTTTTGCGATTTTCTTAAAAACTAAGTTTCTAATCGAAAAATGAATATCACCAGTGAATTTCCCATAAAATTTCGAGCTTGGTCCGTGGTTTTCAAAAAATCCGTGCCGTGTCTTAAATCGGACAACTTCGTCGATCTTTAAATGGCTCTATCTCCTAAACTATAGAGCTAGAGCGCTGAAATTTGCACACGGAATAATAAATATTTTTTAAACAACTAAATAATATATATGGATTCTACAGACACGCGTGTATTTCTAAATTCTTGTAGTGTAAGAAAAAGTCAAGTTTTTTATTTCCGGATGAGAAATCTGGCCTCCAGGAACCTTAAAATAAAAGCATTGTTTTTTCGCATTTTGCAAGCTCTGACAATTATTAATTCAAACGGCTCTATCTCCTAAACTATTACAGCTACAGCGCTGAATTTTGCACACGTAATATTATATATATTGGCCTTTAATCTGAGTCTTAAACGAAGTTTCTCCGAAAAATCAGAACGAGCATGAGATAGAAATAATTCTACAGTTACTAGGAAGAAATTGACTCTAATGGCGATACTTTTGCGATTTTCTTAAAAACTACGTTTCTAATCGAAAAATGAATATCACCAGTGAATTTCCCATAAAATTTCGAGCTTGGTCCGTGGTTTTCAAAAAAAATCCGTGCCATGTCTTAAATCGGACATCTTCGTCGATCTTTAAATGGCTCTATCTCCTAAACTATTAGAGCTAGAGCGCTGAAATTTGCACACGGAATAATAAATATTTTTTAAACAACTAAATAACATATATGGATTCTACAGACACGCGTGTATTTCTAAATTCTTGTAGTGTAAGAAAAAGTCAAGTTTTTTATTTCGGATGAGAAATCTGGCCTCCAGGAACCTTAAAATAAAAGCATTGTTTTTTCGCATTTTGCAAGCTCTGACAATTATTAATTCAAACGGCTCTATCTCCTAAACTATTACAGCTACAGCGCTGAAATTTGCACACGTAATATTATATATATTGGCCTTTAATCTGAGTCTTAAACGAAGTTTCTCCGAAAATCAGAACGAGCATGAGATGGAAATATTCTACAGTTACTAGGAAGAAATTGACTCTAATGGTGATACTTTTGCGATTTTCTTAAAAACTAAGTTTCTAATCGAAAAATGAATATCACCAGTGAATTTCCCATAAAATTTCGAGCTTGGTCCGTGGTTTTCAAAAAAATCCGTGCCATGTCTTAAATCGGACAACTTCGTCGATCTTTAAATGGCTCTATCTCCTAAACTATTAGAGCTAGAGCGCTGAAATTTGCACAAGGAATAATAAATATTTTCACAAACTATATAACATATATGGATTCTACAGACACGCGTGTATTTCTAAATTCTTGTAGTGTAAGAAAAAGTCAAGTTTTTATTTCCGATGAGAAATCTGGCCTCCAGGAACCTTAAAATAAAAGCATTGTTTTTTCGCATTTTGCAAGCTCTGACAATTATTAATTCAAACGGCTCTATCTCCTAAACTATTACAGCTACAGCGCTGAAATTTGCACACGTAATATTATATATATTGGCCTTTAATCTGAGTCTTAAACGAAGTTTCTCCGAAAATCAGAACGAGCATGAGATGGAAATATTCTACAGTTACTAGGAAGAAATTGACTGTAATGGCGATACTTTTGCGATTTTCTTAAAAACTAAGTTTCTAATCGAAAAATGAATATCACCAGTGAATATCCCATAAAATTTCGAGCTTGGTGCGTGGTTTTCAAAAAAATCCGTGCCATGTCTTAAAATCGGACAACTTCGTCGATCTTTAAATGGCTCTATCTCCTAAACTATTAGAGCTAGAGCGCTGAAATTGCACACGAAATAATAAATATTTTTCACAAACTATATAACATATATGGATTCTACAGACACGCGTGTATTTCTAAATTCTTGTAGTGTAAGAAAAGTCAAGTTTTTTATTTCCGGATGAGAAATCTGGCCCCCAAGAACCTTAAAATAAAAACATTGTTTTTTCGCATTTTGCAAACTCTGACAATTATTAATTCAAACGGCTCTATCTCCTAAACTATTACAGCTACAGCGCTGAAATTTGCACACGTAATATTATATATATTGGCCTTTAATCTGAGTCTTAAACGAAGTTTCTCCGAAAATCAGAAGGAGCATGAGATGGAAATATTCTACAGTTACTAGGAAGAAATTGACTGTAATGGCGATACTTTTGCGATTTTCTTAAAAACTAAGTTTCTAATCGAAAAATGAATATCACCAGTGAATTTCCCATAAAATTTCGAGCTTGGTGCGTGGTTTTCAAAAAAATCCGCGCCATGTCTTTAAACGGACAACTTCGTCGATCTTTAAATGGCTCTATCTCCTAAACTATTCGAGCTAGAGCGCTGAAATTTGCACACGGAATAATAAATATTTTTCACAAACTATATAACATATATGGATTCTACAGACACGCGTGTATTTCTAAATTCTTGTAGTGTAAGAAAAAGTCAAGTTTTTTATTTCCGGATGAGAAATCTGGCCTCCAGGAACCTTAAAATAAAAGCATTGTTTTTTCGCATTTTGCAAGCTCTGGACAATTATTAATTCAAACGGCTCTATCTCCTAAACTATTACAGCTACAGCGCTGAAATTTGCACACGTAATATTATATATATTGGCCTTTAATCTGAGTCTTAAACGAAGTTTCTCCGAAAATCAGAACGAGCATGAGATGGAAATATTCTTCAGTTACTAGGAAGAAATTGACTCTAATGGCTATACTTTTGCGATTTTCTTAAAAACTAAGTTTCTAATCGAAAAATGAATATCACCAGTGAATTTCCCATAAAATTTCGAGCTTGGTCCGTGGTTTTCAAAAAAATACGTGCCATGTCTTAAATCGGACAACTTCGTCGATCTTTAAATGGCTCTATCTCCTAAACTATTAGAGCTAGAGCGCTGAAATTTGCACACGGAATAATAAATATTTTTCACAAACTATATAACAATATTGGATTCTACAGACACGCGTGTATTTCTAAATTCTTGTAGTGTAAGAAAAAGTCAAGTTTTTTATTCCGGATGAGAAATCTTGCTTCCAGGAACCTAAAAATAAAAGCATTGTTTTTTTCGCATTTTGCAAGCTCTGACAATTATTAATTCAAACGGCTCTATCTCCTAAACTATTACAGCTACAGCGCTGAAATTTGCACACGTAATATTATATATATTGGCCTTTAATCTGAGTCTTAAACGAAGTTTCTCCGAAATCAGAACGAGCATGAGATGGAAATATTCTACAGTTACTAGGAAGAAATTGACTCTAATGGCGATACTTTTGCGATTTTCTTAAAAACTACGTTTCTAATCGAAAAATGAATATCACCAGTGAATTTCCCATAAAATTTCGAGCTTGGTCCGTGGTTTTCAAAAAATCCGTGCCATGTCTTACATCGGACAACTTCGTCGATCTTTAAATGGCTCTATCTCCTAAACTATTAGAGCTAGAGCGCTGAAATTTGCACACGGAATAATAAATATTTTTTAAACAACTAAATAACATATATGGATTCTACAGACACGCGTGTATTTCTAAATTCTTGTAGTGTAAGAAAAAGTCAAGTTTTTTATTTCCGGATGAGAAATCTGGCCTCCAGGAACCTTAAAATAAAAGCATTGTTTTTTCGCATTTTGCAAGCTCTGACAATTATTAATTCAAACGGCTCTATCTCCTAACTATTACAGCTACAGCGCTGAAATTTGCACACGTAATATATATATATTGGCCTTTAATCTGAGTCTTAAACGAAGTTTCTCCGAAAATCAGAACGAGCTTGAGATGGAAATATTCTACAGTTACTAGGAAGAATTGACTCTAATGGCGATACTTTTGCGATTTTCTTAAAAACTAAGTTTCTAATCGAAAAATGAATATCACCAGTGAATTTCCCATAAAATTTCGAGCTTGGTCCGTGGTTTTCAAAAAAATCCGTGCCATGTCTTAAATCGGACAACTTCGTCGATCTTTAAATGGCTCTATCTCCTAAACTATTAGAGCTAGAGCGCTGAAATTTGCACACGGAATAATAAATATTTTTTAAACAACTAAATAACATATATGGATTCTACAGACACGCGTGTATTTCTAAATTCTTGTAGTGTAAGAAAAAGTCAAGTTTTTTATTTCCGGATGAGAAATCTGGCCTCCAGGAACCTTAAAATAAAAGCATTGTTTTTTCGCATTTTGCAAGCTCTGACAATTATTAATTCAAACGGCTCTATCTCCTAAACTATTACAGCTACAGCGCTGAAATTTGCACACGTAATATTATATATATTGGCCTTTAATCTGAGTCTTAAACGAAGTTTCTCCGAAAATCAGAACGAGCATGAGATGGAAATATTCTACAGTTACTAGGAAGAAATTGACTCTAATGGCGATACTTTTGCGATTTTCTTAAAAAACTACGTTTCTAATCGAAAAATGAATATCACCAGTGAATTTCCCATAAAATTTCGAGCTTGGTCCGTGGTTTTCAAAAAAATCCGTGCCATGTCTTAAATCGGACAACTTCGTCGATCTTTAAATGGCTCTATCTCCTAAACTATTAGAGCTAGAGCGCTGAAATTTGCACACGGAATAATAAATATTTTTCACAAACTATATAACATATATGGATTCTACAGACACGCGTGTATTTCTAAATTCTTGTAGTGTAAGAAAAAGTCAAGTTTTTATTTCCGGATGAGAAATCTGGCCTCCAGGAACCTTAAAATAAAAGCATTGTTTTTTCGCATTTGCAAGCTCTGACAATTATTAATTCAAAGGGCTCTATCTCCTAAACTATTACAGCTACAGCGCTGAAATTTGCACACGTAAAATATATATATATTGGCCTTTAATCTGAGTCTTAAACGAAGTTTCTCCGAAAATCAGAACGAGCATGAGATGGAAATATTCTACAGTTACTAGGAAGAAATTGACTCTAATGGCGATACTTTTGCGATTTTCTTAAAAACTACGTTTCTAATCGAAAAATGAATATCACCAGTGAATTTCCCATAAAATTTCGAGCTTGGTCCGTGGTTTTCAAAAAAATCCGTGCCATGTCTTAAATCGGACAACTTCGTCGATCTTTAAATGGCTCTATCTCCTAAACTATTAGAGCTAGAGCGCTGAAATTTGCACAAGGAATAATAAATATTTTTACAAACTATATACATATATGGATTCTACAGACACGCGTGTATTTCTAAATTCTTGTAGTGTAAGAAAAAGTCAAGTTTTTTATTTCCGGATGAGAAATCTGGCCTCCAGGAACCTTAAAATAAAAGCATTGTTTTTTCGCATTTTGCAAGCTCTGACAATTATTAATTCAAACGGCTCTATCTCCTAAACTATTACAGCTACAGCGCTGAATTTGCACACGTAATATTATATATATTGGCCTTTAATCTGAGTCTTAAACAAAGTTTCTCCGAAAATCAGAACGAGCATGAGATGGAAATATTCTACAGTTTACTAGGAAGAAATTGACTGTAATGGCGATACTTTTGCGATTTTCTTAAAAACTAAGTTCTAATCTAAAAATGAATATCACCAGTGAATTTCCCATAAAAATTTCGAGCTTGGTCCGTGGTTTTCAAAAAAATACGTGCCATGTCTTAAATCGGACAACTTCGTCGATCTTTAAATGGCTTTATCTCCTAAACTATTAGAGCTAGAGCGCTGAAATTTGCACACGGAATAATAAATATTTTTCACAAACTATATAACATATATGGATTCTACAGACACGCGTGTATTTCTAAATTCTTGTAGTGTAAGAAAAAGTCAAGTTTTTTATTTCCGGATGAGAAATCTGGCCTCCAGGAACCTTAAAATAAAAGCATTGTTTTTTTCTCATTTTGCAAGCTCTGACAATTATTAATTCAAAGGGCTCTATCTCCTAAACTATTACAGCTACAGCGCTGAAATTTGCACACGTAATATTATATATAATGGCCTTTAATCTGAGTCTTAAACGAGTTTCTCCGAAAATCAGAACGAGCATGAGATGGAAATATTCTACAGTTCCTAGGAAGAAATTGACTCTAATGGTGATACTTTTGCGATTTTCTTAAAAACTAAGTTTCTAATCGAAAAATGAATATCACCAGTGAATTTCCATAAAATTTCGAGCTTGGTCCGTGGTTTTCAAAAAAATCCGTGCCATGTCTTAAATCGGGACAACTTCGTCGATCTTTAAATGGCTCTATCTCCTAAACTATTAGAGCTAGAGCGCTGAAATTTACACACGGAATAATAAATATTTTTCACAAACTATATAACATATATGGATTCTACAGACACGCGTGTATTTCTAAATTCTTGTAGGTAAGAAAAAGTCAAGTTTTTTATTTCCGGATGAGAAATCTGGCCTCCAGGAACCTTAAAATAAAAGCATTGTTTTTTCGCATTTTGCAAGCTCTGACAATTATTAATTCAAAGGGCTCTATCTCCTAAAACTATTACAGCTACAGCGCTGAAATTTGCACACGTAATATTATATATAATGGCCTTTAATCTGAGTCTTAAACGAAGTTTCTCCGAAAATCAGAACGAGCATGAGATGGAAATATTCTACAGTTCCTAGGAAGAAATTGACTCTAATGGTGATACTTTTGCGATTTTCTTAAAAACTAAGTTTCTAATCGAAAAATGAATATCACCAGTGAATTTCCCATAAAATTTCGAGCTTGGTCCGTGGTTTTCAAAAAAATCCGTGCATGTCTTAAATCGGACAACTTCGTCGATCTTTAAATGGCTCTATCTCCTAAACTATTAGAGCTAGAGCGCTGAAATTTGCACACGGAATAATAAATATTTTCACAAACTATATAACATATATGTATTCTACAGACACCCGTGTATTTCTAAATTCTTGTAGTGTAAGAAAAAGTCTAGTTTTTTATTTCCGGATGAGAAATCTGGCCTCCAGGAACCTTAAAATAAAAGCATTGTTTTTTCGCTTTTGCAAGCTCTGACAATTATTAATTCAAAGGGCTCTATCTCCTAAACTATTACAGCTACAGCGCTGAAATTTGCACACGTAATATTATATATAATGGCCTTTAATCTGAGTCTTAAACGAAGTTTCTCCGAAAATCAGAACGAGCATGAGATGGAAATATTCTACAGTTCCTAGGAAGAAATTGACTCTAATGGTGATACTTTTGCGATTTTCTTAAAAACTAAGTTTCTAATCGAAAAATGAATATCACCAGTGAATTTCCCATAAAATTTCGAGCTTGGTCCGTGGTTTTCAAAAAAATCCGTGCCATGTCTTAAATCGGACAACTTCGTCGATCTTTAAATGGCTCTATCTCCTAAACTATTATAGCTAGAGCGCTGAAATTTGCACACGGAATAATAAATATTTTTCACAAACTATATAACATATATGGATTCTACAGACACGCGTGTATTTCTAAATTCTTGTAGTGTAAGAAAAAGTCAAGTTTTTTATTTCCGGATGAGAAATCTGGCCTCCAGGAACCTTAAAATAAAAGCATTGTTTTTTCGCATTTTGCAAGCTCTGACAATTATTAATTCAAACGGCTCTATCTCCTAAACTATTACAGCTACAGCGCTGAAATTTGCACACGTAATATTATATATAATGGCCTTTAATCTGAGTCTTAAACGAAGTTTCTCCGAAAATCAGAACGAGCATGAGATGGAAATATTCTACAGTTACTAGGAAGAAATTGACTCTAATGGTGATACTTTTGCGATTTTCTTAAAAACTAAGTTTCTAATCGAAAAATGAATATCACCAGTGAATTTCCCATAAAATTTCGAGCTTGGTCCGTGGTTTTCAAAAAAGTCCGTGCCATGTCTTAAATCGGACAACTTCGTCGATCTTTAAATGGCTCTATCTCCTAAACTATTAGAGCTAGAGCGCTGAAATTTGCACAAGGAATAATAAATATTTTTCACAAACTATATAACATATATAGATTCTACAGACACGCGTGTATTTCTAAATTCTTGTAGTGTAAGAAAAAGTCAAGTTTTTTATTTCCGGATAAGAAATCTGGCCCCCAGGAACCTTAAAATAAAAGCATTGTTTTTTCGCATTTTGCAAGCTCTGACAATTATTAATTCAAACGGCTCTATCTCCTAAACTATTACAGCTACAGCGCTGAAATTTGCACACGTAATATTATATATATTGGCCTTTAATCTGAGTCTTAAACGAAGTTTCTCCGAAAATCAGAACGAGCATGAGATGGAAATATTCTACAGTTACTAGGAAGAAATTGACTCTAATGGCGATACTTTTGCGATTTTCTTAAAAACTAAGTTTCTAATCGAAAAATGAATATCACCAGTGAATTTCCCATAAAATTTCGAGCTTGGTCCGTGGTTTTCAAAAATCCGTGCCATGTCTTAAATCGGACAACTTCGTCGATCTTTAAATGGCTCTATCTCCTAAACTATAAAAGCTAGAGCGCTGAAATTTGCACACGGAATAATAAATATTTTTCACAATCTATATAACATATATGGATTCTACAGACACGCGTGTATTTCTAAATTCTTGTAGTGTAAGAAAAAGTCAAGTTTTTTATTTCCGGATGAGAAATCTGGCCTCCAGGAACCTTAAAATAAAAGCATTGTTTTTTCGCATTTTGCAAGCTCTGACAATTATTAATTCAAACGGCTCTATCTCCTAAACTATTACAGCTACAGCGCTGAAATTTGCACACGTAATATTATATATATTGGCCTTTAATCTGAGTCTTAAACGAAGTTTCTCCGAAAATCAGAACGAGCATGAGATGGAAATATTCTACAGTTACTAGGAAGAAATTGACTCTAATGGCGATACTTTTGCGATTTTCTTAAAAACTACGTTTCTAATCGAAAAATGAATATCACCAGTTAATTTCCCATAAAATTTCGAGCTTGGTCCGTGGTTTTCAAAAAAATCCGTGCCATGTCTTAAATCGGACAACTTCGTCGATCTTTAAATGGCTCTATCTCCTAAACTATTAGAGCTAGAGCGCTGAAATTTGCACACGGAATAATAAATATTTTTTAAACAACTAAATAACATATATGGATTCTACAGACACGCGTGTATTTCTAAATTCTTGTAGTGTAAGAAAAAGTCAAGTTTTTTATTTCCGGATGAGAAATCTGGCCTCCAGGAACCTTAAAATAAAAGCATTGTTTTTTCGCATTTTGCAAGCTCTGACAATTATTAATTCAAACGGCTCTATCTCCTAAACTATTACAGCTACAGCGCTGAAATTTGCACACGTAATATTATATATATTGGCCTTTAATCTGAGTCTTAAACGAAGTTTCTCCGAAAATCAGAACGAGCATGAGATGGAAATATTCTACAGTTACTACGAAGAAATTGACTCTAATGGTGATACTTTTGCGATTTTCTTAAAAACTAAGTTTCTAATCGAAAAATGAATATCACCAGTGAATTTCCCATAAAATTTCGAGCTTGGTCCGTGGTTTTCAAAAAAATCCGTGCCATGTCTTAAATCGGACAACTTCGTCGATCTTTAAATGGCTCTATCTCCTAAACTATTAGAGCTAGAGCGCTGAAATTTTCACAAGGAATAATAAATATTTTTCACAAACTATATAACATATATGGATTCTACAGACACGCGTGTATTTCTAAATTCTTGTAGTGTAAGAAAAAGTCAAGTTTTTTTATTTCCGGATGAGAAATCTGGCCTCCAGGAACCTTAAAATAAAAGCATTGTTTTTTCGCATTTTGCAAGCTCTGACAATTATTAATTCAAACGGCTCTATCTCCTAAACTATTACAGCTACAGCGCTGAAATTTGCACACGTAATATTATATATATTGGCCTTTAATCTGAGTCTTAAACGAAGTTTCTCCGAAAATCAGAACGAGCATGAGATGGAAATATTCTACAGTTACTAGGAAGTAATTGACTGTAATGGCGATACTTTTGCGATTTTCTTAAAAACTAAGTTTCTAATCGAAAAATGAATATCACCAGTGAATATCCCATAAAATTTCGAGCTTGGTGCGTGGTTTCAAAAAAATCCGTGCCATGTCTTAAATCGGACAACTTCGTCGATCTTTAAATGGCTCTATCTCCTAAACTATTAGAGCTAGAGCGCTGAAATTTGCACACGAAATAATAAATATTTTTCACAAACTATATAACATATATGGATTCTACAGACACGCGTGTATTTCTAAATTCTTGTAGTGTAAGAAAAAGTCAAGTTTTTATTTCAGGACGAGAAATCTGGCCTCCAGGAACCTTAAAATAAAAGCATTGTTTTTTCGCATTTTGCAAACTCTGACAATTATTAATTCAAACGGCTCTATCTCCTAAACTATTACAGCTACAGCGCTGAAATTTGCACACGTAATATTATATATATTGGCCTTTAATCTGAGTCTTAAACGAAGTTTCTCCGAAAATCAGAAGGAGCATGAGATGGAAATATTCTACAGTTACTAGGAAGAAATTGACTGTAATGGCGATACTTTTGCGATTTTCTTAAAAACTAAGTTTCTAATCGAAAAATGAATATCACCAGTGAATTTCCCATAAAATTTCGAGCTTGGTGCGTGGTTTTCAAAAAAATCCGCGCCATGTCTTTAAACGGACAACTTCGTCGATCTTTAAATGGCTCTATCTCCTAAACTATTAGAGCTAGAGCGCTGAAATTTGCACACGGAATAATAAATATTTTTCACAAACTATATAACATATATGGATTCTACAGACACGCGTGTATTTCTAAATTCTTGTAGTGTAAGAAAAAGTCAAGTTTTTTATTTCCGGATGAGAAATCTGGCCTCCAGGAACCTTAAAATAAAAGCATTGTTTTTTCGCATTTTGCAAGCTCTGACAATTATTAATTCAAACGGCTCTATCTCCTAAACTATTACAGCTACAGCGCTGAAATTTGCACACGTAATATTATATATATTGGCCTTTAATCTGAGTCTTAAACGAAGTTTCTCCGAAAATCAGAACGAGCATGAGATAGAAATATTCTACAGTTACTAGGAAGAAATTGACTCTAATGGCGATACTTTTGCGATTTTCTTAAAAACTACGTTCTAATCGAAAAATGAATATCACCAGTGAATTTCCCATAAAATTTCGAGCTTGGTCCGTGGTTTTCAAAAAAATCCGTGCCATGTCTTAAATCGGACAACTTCGTCGATCTTTAAATGGCTCTATCTCCTAAACTATTAGAGCTAGAGCGCTGAAATTTGCACACGGAATAATAAATATTTTTTAAACAACTAAATAACATATATGGATTCTACAGACACGCGTGTATTTCTAAATTCTTGTAGTGTAAGAAAAAGTCAAGTTTTTTATTTCCGGATGAGAAATCTGGCCTCCAGGAACCTTAAAATAAAAGCATTGTTTTTTCGCATTTTGCAAGCTCTGACAATTATTAATTCAAACGGCTCTATCTCCTAAACTATTACAGCTACAGCGCTGAAATTTGCACACGTAATATTATATATATTGGCCTTTAATCTGAGTCTTAAACGAAGTTTCTCCGAAAATCAGAACGAGCTTGAGATGGAAATATTCTACAGTTACTAGGAAGAAATTGACTGTAATGGCGATACTTTTGCGATTTTCTTAAAAACTAAGTTTCTAATCGAAAAATGAATATCACCAGTGAATTTCCCCTAAAATTTCGAGCTTGGTCCGTGGTTTTCAAAAAAATCCGTGCCATGTCTTAAATCGGACAACTTCGTCGATCTTTAAATGGCTCTATCTCCTAAACTATTAGAGCTAGAGCGCTGAAATTTGCACACGGAATAATAAATATTTTTCACAAACTATATAACATATATGGATTCTACAGACACGCGTGTATTTCTAAATTCTTGTAGTGTAAGAAAAAGTCAAGTTTTTTATTTCCGGATGAGAAATCTGGCCTCCAGGAACCTTAAAATAAAAGCATTGTTTTTTCGCATTTTGCAAGCTCTGACAATTATTAATTCAAACGGCTCTATCTCCTAAACTATTACAGCTACAGCGCTGAAATTTGCACACGTAATATTATATATATTTGCCTTTAATCTGAGTCTTAAACGAAGTTTCTCCGAAAATCAGAACGAGCATGAGATGGAAATATTCTACAGTTACTAGGAAGAAATTGACTCTAATGGTGATACTTTTGCGATTTTCTTAAAAACTAAGTTTCTAATCGAAAAATGAATATCACCAGTGAATTTCCCATAAAATTTCGAGCTTGGTCCGTGGTTTTCAAAAAAATCCGTGCCATGTCTTAAATCGGACAACTTCGTCGATCTTTAAATGGCTCTATCTCCTAAACTATTAGAGCTAGAGCGCTGAAATTTGCACAAGGAATAATAAATATTTTTCACAAACTATATAACATATATGGATTCTACAGACACGCGTGTATTTCTAATTCTTGTAGTGTAAGAAAAAGTCAAGTTTTTTATTTCCGGATGAGAAATCTGGCCTCCAGGAACCTTAAAATAAAAGCATTGTTTTTTCGCATTTTGCAAGCTCTGACAATTATTAATTCAAACGGCTCTATCTCCTAAACTATTACAGCTACAGCGCTGAAATTTGCACACGTAATATTATATATATTGGCCTTTAATCTGAGTCTTAAACGAAGTTTCTCCGAAAATCAGAACGAGCATGAGATGGAAATATTCTACAGTTACTAGGAAGAAATTGACTGTAATGGCGATACTTTTGCGATTTTCTTAAAAACTAAGTTTCTAATCGAAAAATGAATATCACCAGTGAATATCCCATAAAATTTCGAGCTTGGTGCGTGGTTTTCAAAAAAATCCGTGCCATGTCTTAAATCGGACAACTTCGTCGATCTTTAAATGGCTCTATCTCCTAAACTATTAGAGCTAGAGCGCTGAAATTTGCACACGAAATAATAAATATTTTTCACAAACTATATAACATATATGGATTCTACAGACACGCGTGTATTTCTAAATTCTTGTAGTGTAAGAAAAAGTCAAGTTTTTTATTTCCGGATGAGAAATCTGGCCCCCAGGAACCTTAAAATAAAAGCATTGTTTTTTCGCATTTTGCAAACTCTGACAATTATTAATTCAAACGGCTCTATCTCCTAAACTATTACAGCTACAGCGCTGAAATTTGCACACGTAATATTATATATATTGGCCTTTAATCTGAGTCTTAAACGAAGTTTCTCCGAAAATCAGAAGGAGCATGAGATGGAAATATTCTACAGTTACTAGGAAGAAATTGACTGTAATGGCGATACTTTTGCGATTTTCTTAAAAACTAAGTTTCTAATCGAAAAATGAATATCACCAGTGAATTTCCCATAAAATTTCGAGCTTGGTGCGTGGTTTTCAAAAAAATCCGCGCCATGTCTTTAAACGGACAACTTCGTCGATCTTTAAATGGCTCTATCTCCTAAACTATTAGAGCTAGAGCGCTGAAATTTGCACACGGAATAATAAATATTTTTCACAAACTATATAACATATATGGATTCTACAGACACGCGTGTATTTCTAAATTCTTGTAGTGTAAGAAAAAGTCAAGTTTTTTATTTCCGGATGAGAAATCTGGCCTCCAGGAACCTTAAAATAAAAGCATTGTTTTTTCGCATTTTGCAAGCTCTGACAATTATTAATTCAAACGGCTCTATCTCCTAAACTATTACAGCTACAGCGCTGAAATTTGCACACGTAATATTATATATATTGGCCTTTAATCTGAGTCTTAAACGAAGTTTCTCCGAAAATCAGAACGAGCATGAGATGGAAATATTCTACAGTTACTAGGAAGAAATTGACTCTAATGGCTATACTTTTGCGATTTTCTTAAAAACTAAGTTTCTAATCGAAAAATGAATATCACCAGTGAATTTCCCATAAAATTTCGAGCTTGGTCCGTGGTTTTCAAAAAAATACGTGCCATGGCTTAAATCGGACAACTTCGTCGATCTTTAAATGGCTCTATCTCCTAAACTATTAGAGCTAGAGCGCTGAAATTTGCACACGGAATAATAAATATTTTTCACAAACTATATAACATATATGGATTCTACAGACACGCGTGTATTTCTAAATTCTTGTAGTGTAAGAAAAAGTCAAGTTTTTTATTTCCGGATGAGAAATCTTGCTTCCAGGAACCTAAAAATAAAAGCATTGTTTTTCGCATTTTGCAAGCTCTGACAATTATTAATTCAAACGGCTCTATCTCCTAAACTATTACAGCTACAGCGCTGAAATTTGCACACGTAATATTATATATATTGGCCTTTAATCTGAGTCTTAAACGAAGTTTCTCCGAAAATCAGAACGAGCATGAGATGGAAATATTCTACAGTTACTAGGAAGAAATTGACTCTAATGGCGATACTTTTGCGATTTTCTTAAAAACTACGTTTCTAATCGAAAAATGAATATCACCAGTGAATTTCCCATAAAATTTCGAGCTTGGTCCGTGGTTTTCAAAAAAATCCGTGCCATGTCTTACATCGGACAACTTCGTCGATCTTTAAATGGCTCTATCTCCTAAACTATTAGAGCTAGAGCGCTGAAATTTGCACACGGAATAATAAATATTTTTTAAACAACTAAATAACATATATGGATTCTACAGACACGCGTGTATTTCTAAATTCTTGTAGTGTAAGAAAAAGTCAAGTTTTTTATTTCCGGATGAGAAATCTGGCCTCCAGGAACCTTAAATAAAAGCATTGTTTTTTCGCATTTTGCAAGCTCTGACAATTATTAATTCAAACGGCTCTATCTCCTAAACTATTACAGCTACAGCGCTGAAATTTGCACACGTAATATTATATATATTGGCCTTTAATCTGAGTCTTAAACGAAGTTTCTCCGAAAATCAGAACGAGCTTGAGATGGAAATATTCTACAGTTACTAGGAAGAAATTGACTGTAATGGCGATACTTTTGCGATTTTCTTAAAAACTAAGTTTCTAATCGAAAAATGAATATCACCAGTGAATTTCCCATAAAATTTCGAGCTTGGTCCGTGGTTTTCAAAAAAATCCGTGCCATGTCTTAAATCGGACAACTTCGTCGATCTTTAAATGGCTCTATCTCCTAAACTATTAGAGCTAGAGCGCTGAAATTTGCACACGGAATAATAAATATTTTTTAAACAACTAAATAACATATATGGATTCTACAGACACGCGTGTATTTCTAAATTCTTGTAGTGTAAGAAAAAGTCAAGTTTTTTATTTCCGGATGAGAAATCTGGCCTCCAGGAACCTTAAAATAAAAGCATTGTTTTTTCGCATTTTGCAAGCTCTGACAATTATTAATTCAAACGGCTCTATCTCCTAAACTATTACAGCTACAGCGCTGAAATTTGCACACGTAATATTATATATATTGGCCTTTAATCTGAGTCTTAAACGAAGTTTCTCCGAAAATCAGAACGAGCATGAGATGGAAATATTCTACAGTTACTAGGAAGAAATTGACTGTAATGGCGATACTTTTGCGATTTTCTTAAAAACTAAGTTTCTAATCGAAAAATGAATATCACCAGTGAATTTCCCATAAAATTTCGAGCTTGGTCCGTGGTTTTCAAAAAATACGTGCCATGTCTTAAATCGGACAACTTCGTCGATCTTTAAATGGCTCTATCTCCTAAACTATTAGAGCTAGAGCGCTGAAATTTGCACACGGAATAATAAATATTTTTCACAAACTATATAACATATATGGATTCTACAGACACGCGTGTATTTCTAAATTCTTGTAGTGTAAGAAAAAGTCAATTTCTTTATTTCCGGATGAGAAATCTGGCCTCCAGGAACCTTAAAATAAAAGCATTGTTTTTTCGCATTTTGCAAGCTCTGACAATTATTAATTCAAACGGCTCTATCTCCTAAACTATTACAGCTACTGCGCTGAAATTTGCACACGTAATATTATATATATTGGCCTTTAATCTGAGTCTTAAACGAAGTTTCTCCGAAAATCAGAACGAGCATGAGATGGAAATATTCTACAGTTACTAGGAAGAAATTGACTCTAATGGCGATACTTTTGCGATTTTCTTAAAAACTACGTTTCTAATCGAAAAATGAATATCACCAGTGAATTTCCCATAAAATTTCGAGCTTGGTCCGTGGTTTTCAAAAAAATCCGTGCCATGTCTTAAATCGGACAACTTCGTCGATCTTTAAATGGCTCTATCTCCTAAACTATTAGAGCTAGAGCGCTGAAATTTGCACACGGAATAATAAATATTTTTCACAAACTATATAACATATATGGATTCTACAGACACGCGTGTATTTCTAAATTCTTGTAGTGTAAGAAAAAAGTCAAGTTTTTTATTTCCGGATGAGAAATCTGGCCTCCAGGAACCTTAAAATAAAAGCATTGTTTTTTCGCATTTTGCAAGCTCTGACAATTATTAATTCAAACGGCTCTATCTCCTAAACTATTACAGCTACAGCGCTGAAATTTGCACACGTAATATTATATATATTGGCCTTTAATCTGAGTCTTAAACGAAGTTTCTCCGAAAATCAGAACGAGCATGAGATGGAAATATTCTACAGTTACTAGGAAGAAATTGACTCTAATGGCGATACTTTTGCGATTTTCTTAAAAACTACGTTTCTAATCGAAAAATGAATATCACCAGTGAATTTCCCATAAAAATTCGAGCTTGGTCCGTGGTTTTCAAAAAAATCCGTGCCATGTCTTAAATCGGACAACTTCGTCGATCTTTAAATGGCTCTATCTCCTAAACTATTAGAGCTAGAGCGCTGAAATTTGCACAAGGAATAATAAATATTTTTCACAAACTATATAACATATATGGATTCTACAGACACGCGTGTATTTCTAAATTCTTGTAGTGTAAGAAAAAGTCAAGTTTTTTATTTCCGGATGAGAAATCTGGCCTCCAGGAACCTTAAAATAAAAGCATTGTTTTTTCGCATTTTGCAAGCTCTGACAATTATTAATTCAAACGGCTCTATCTCCTAAACTATTACAGCTACAGCGCTGAAATTTGCACACGTAATATTATATATATTGGCCTTTAATCTGAGTCTTAAACAAAGTTTCTCCGAAAATCAGAACGAGCATGAGATGGAAATATTCTACAGTTACTAGGAAGAAATTGACTGTAATGGCGATACTTTTGCGATTTTCTTAAAAACTAAGTTTCTAATCTAAAAATGAATATCACCAGTGAATTTCCCATAAAATTTCGAGCTTGGTCCGTGGTTTTCAAAAAAATACGTGCCATGTCTTAAATCGGACAACTTCGTCGATCTTTAAATGGCTTTATCTCCTAAACTATTAGAGCTAGAGCGCTGAAATTTGCACACGGAATAATAAATATTTTTCACAAACTATATAACATATATGGATTCTACAGACACGCGTGTATTTCTAAATTCTTGTAGTGTAAGAAAAAGTCAAGTTTTTTATTTCCGGATGAGAAATCTGGCCTCCAGGAACCTTAAAATAAAAGCATTGTTTTTTCGCATTTTGCAAGCTCTGACAATTATTAATTCAAAGGGCTCTATCTCCTAAACTATTACAGCTACAGCGCTGAAATTTGCACACGTAATATTATATATAATGGCCTTTAATCTGAGTCTTAAACGAAGTTTCTCCGAAAATCAGAACGAGCATGAGATGGAAATATTCTACAGTTCCTAGGAAGAAATTGACTCTAATGGTGATACTTTTGCGATTTTCTTAAAAACTAAGTTTCTAATCGAAAAATGAATATCACCAGTGAATTTCCCATAAAATTTCGAGCTTGGTCCGTGGTTTTCAAAAAAATCCGTGCCATGTCTTAAATCGGACAACTTCGTCGATCTTTAAATGGCTCTATCTCCTAAACTATTAGAGCTAGAGCGCTGAAATTTGCACACGGAATAATAAATATTTTTCACAAACTATATAACATATATGGATTCTACAGACACGCGTGTATTTCTAAATTCTTGTAGTGTAAGAAAAAGTCAAGTTTTTTATTTCCGGATGAGAAATCTGGCCTCCAGGAACCTTAAAATAAAAGCATTGTTTTTTCGCATTTTGCAAGCTCTGACAATTATTAATTCAAAGGGCTCTATCTCCTAAACTATTACAGCTACAGCGCTGAAATTTGCACACGTAATATTATATATAATGGCCTTTAATCTGAGTCTTAAACGAAGTTTCTCCGAAAATCAGAACGAGCATGAGATGGAAATATTCTACAGTTCCTAGGAAGAAATTGATTCTAATGGTGATACTTTTGCGATTTTCTTAAAAACTAAGTTTCTAATCGAAAAATGAATATCACCAGTGAATTTCCCATAAAATTTCGAGCTTGGTCCGTGGTTTTCAAAAAATCCGTGCCATGTCTTAAATCGGACAACTTCGTCGATCTTTAAATGGCTCTATCTCCTAAACTATTAGAGCTAGAGCGCTGAAATTTGCACACGGAATAATAAATATTTTTCACAAACTATATAACATATATGTATTCTACAGACACCCGTGTATTTCTAAATTCTTGTAGTGTAAGAAAAAGTCTAGTTTTTTTATTTCCGGATGAGAAATCTGGCCTCCAGGAACCTTAAAATAAAAGCATTGTTTTTTCGCATTTTGCAAGCTCTGACAATTATTAATTCAAAGGGCTCTATCTCCTAAACTATTACAGCTACAGCGCTGAAATTTGCACACGTAATATTATATATAATGGCCTTTAATCTGAGTCTTAAACGAAGTTTCTCCGAAAATCAGAACGAGCATGAGATGGAAATATTCTACAGTTCCTAGGAAGAAATTGACTCTAATGGTGATACTTTTGCGATTTTCTTAAAAACTAAGTTTCTAATCGAAAAATGAATATCACCAGTGAATTTCCCATAAAATTTCGAGCTTGGTCCGTGGTTTTCAAAAAAATCCGTGCCATGTCTTAAATCGGACAACTTCGTCGATCTTTAAATGGCTCTATCTCCTAAACTATTATAGCTAGAGCGCTGAAATTTGCACACGGAATAATAAATATTTTTCACAAACTATATAACATATATGGATTCTACAGACACGCGTGTATTTCTAAATTCTTGTAGTGTAAGAAAAAGTCAAGTTTTTTATTTCCGGATGAGAAATCTGGCCTCCAGGAACCTTAAAATAAAAGCATTGTTTTTTCGCATTTTGCAAGCTCTGACAATTATTAATTCAAAGGGCTCTATCTCCTAAACTATTACAGCTACAGCGCTGAAATTTGCACACGTAATATTATATATAATGGCCTTTAATCTGAGTCTTAAACGAAGTTTCTCCGAAAATCAGAACGAGCATGAGATGGAAATATTCTACAGATCCTAGGAAGAAATTGACTCTAATGGTGATACTTTTTGCGATTTTCTTTAAAACTAAGTTTCTAATCGAAAAATGAATATCACCAGTGAATTTCCCATAAAATTTCGAGCTTGGTCCGTGGTTTTCAAAAAAATCCGTGCCATGTCTTAAATCGGACAACTTCGTCGATCTTTAAATGGCTCTATCTCCTAAACTATTAGAGCTAGAGCGCTGAAATTTGCACACGGAATAATAAATATTTTTCACAAACTATATAACATATATGGATTCTACAGACACGCGTGTATTTCTAAATTCTTGTAGTGTAAGAAAAAGTCAAGTTTTTTATTTCCGGATGAGAAATCTGGCCTCCAGGAACCTTAAAATAAAAGCATTGTTTTTTCGCATTTTGCAAGCTCTGACAATTATTAATTCAAACGGCTCTATCTCCTAAACTATTACAGCTACAGCGCTGAAATTTGCACACGTAATATTATATATATTGGCCTTTAATCTGAGTCTTAAACGAAGTTTCTCCGAAAATCAGAACGAGCATGAGATGGAAATATTCTACAGTTACTAGGAAGAAATTGACTCTAATGGCGATACTTTTGCGATTTTCTTAAAAACTACGTTTCTAATCGAAAAATGAATATCACCAGTGAATTTCCCATAAAATTTCGAGCTTGGTCCGTGGTTTTCAAAAAAATCCGTGCCATGTCTTAAATCGGACAACTTCGTCGATCTTTAAATGGCTCTATCTCCTAAACTATTAGAGCTAGAGCGCTGAAATTTGCACACGGAATAATAAATATTTTTCACAAACTATATAACATATATGGATTCTACAGACACGCGTGTATTTCTAAATTCTTGTAGTGTAAGAAAAAGTCAAGTTTTTTATTTCCGGATGAGAAATGTGGCCTCCAGGAACCTTAAAATAAAAGCATTGTTTTTTCGCATTTTGCAAGCTCTGACAATTATTAATTCAAACGGCTCTATCTCCTAAACTATTACAGCTACAGCGCTGAAATTTGCACACGTAATATTATATATATTGGCCTTTAATCTGAGTCTTAACGAAGTTTCTCCGAAAATCAGAACGAGCATGAGATGGAAATATTCTACAGTTACTAGGAAGAAATTGACTCTAATGGCGATACTTTTGCGATTTTCTTAAAAACTAAGTTTCTAATCGAAAAATGAATATCACCAGTGAATTTCCCATAAAATTTCGAACTTGGTCCGTGGTTTTCAAAAAATCCGTGCCATGTCTTAAATCGGACAACTTCGTCGATCTTTAAATGGCTCTATCTCCTAAACTATTAGAGCTAGAGCGCTGAAATTTGCACACGGAATAATAAATATTTTTTAAACAACTAAATAACATATATGGATTCTACAGACACGCGTGTATTTCTAAATTCTTGTAGTGTAAGAAAAAGTCAAGTTTTTTATTTCCGGATGAGAAATCTGGCCTCCAGGAACCTTAAAATAAAAGCATTGTTTTTTCGCATTTTGCAAGCTCTGACAATTATTAATTCAAACGGCTCTATCTCCTAAACTTTTACAGCTACAGCGCTGAAATTTGCACACGTAATATTATATATATTGGCCTTTAATCTGAGTCTTAAACGAAGTTTCTCCGAAAATCAGAACGAGCATGAGATGGAAATATTCTACAGTTACTAGGAAGAAATTGACTCTAATGGCGATACTTTTGCGATTTTCTTAAAAACTACGTTTCTAATCGAAAAATGAATATCACCAGTGAATTTCCCATAAAATTTCGAGCTTGGTCCGTGGTTTTCAAAAAAATCCGTGCCATGTCTTAAATCGGACAACTTCGTCGATCTTTAAATGGCTCTATCTCCTAAACTATTAGAGCTAGAGCGCTGAAATTTGCACACGGAATAATAAATATTTTTCACAAACTATATAACATATATGGATTCTACAGACACGCGTGTATTTCTAAATTCTTGTAGTGTAAGAAAAAGTCAAGTTTTTTATTTCCGGATGAGAAATCTGGCCCCCAGGAACCTTAGAATAAAAGCATTGTTTTTTCGCATTTTGCAAGCTCTGACAATTATTAATTCAAACGGCTCTATCTCCTAAACTATTACAGCTACAGCGCTGAAATTTGCACACGTAATATTATATATATTGGCCTTTAATCTGAGTCTTAAACGAAGTTTCTCCGAAAATCAGAACGAGCATGAGATGGAAATATTCTACAATTACTAGGAAGAAATTAACTCTAATGGCGATACTTTTGCGATTTTCTTAAAAACTACGTTTCTAATCGAAAAATGAATATCACCAGTGAATTTCCCATAAAATTTCGAGCTTGGTCCGTGGTTTTCAAAAAAATCCGTGCCATGTCTTAAATCGGACAACTTCGTCGATCTTTAAATGGCTCTATCTCCTAAACTATTAGAGCTAGAGCGCTGAAATTTGCACACGGAATAATAAATATTTTTCACAAACTATATAACATATATGGATTCTACAGACACGCGTGTATTTCTAAATTCTTGTAGTGTAAGAAAAAGTCAAGTTTTTTATTTCCGGATGAGAAATCTGGCCTCCAGGAACCTTAAAATAAAAGCATTGTTTTTTCGCATTTTGCAAGCTCTGACAATTATTATTTCAAACGGCTCTATCTCCTAAACTATTACAGCTACAGCGCTGAAATTTGCACACGTAATATTATATATATTGGCCTTTAATCTGAGTCTTAAACGAAGTTTCTCCGAAAATCAGAACGAGCATGAGATGGAAATATTCTACAGTTACTAGGAAGAAATTGACTGTAATGGCGATACTTTTGCGATTTTCTTAAAAACTAAGTTTCTAATCGAAAAATGAATATCACCAGTGAATTTCCCATAAAATTTCGAGCTTGGTCCGTGGTTTTCAAAAAAATCTGTGCCATGTCTTAAATCGGACAACTTCGTCGTTCTTTAAATGGCTCTATCTCCTAAACTATTAGAGCTAGAGCGCTGAAATTTGCACACGGAATAATAAATATTTTTCACAAACTATATAACATATATGGATTCTACAGACAATCGTGTATATCTAAATTCTTGTAGTGTAAGAAAAAGTCAAGTTTTTTATTTCCGGATGAGAAATCTGGCCTCCAGGAACCTTAAAATAAAAGCATTGTTTTTTCGCATTTTGCAAGCTCTGACAATTATTAATTCAAACGGCTCTATCTCCTAAACTATTACAGCTACAGCGCTGAAATTTGCACACGTAATATTATATATATTGGCCTTTAATCTGAGTCTTAAACGAAGTTTCTCCGAAAATCAGAACGAGCATGAGATGGAAATATTCTACAGTTACTAGGAAGAAATTGACTCTAATGGCGATACTTTTGCGATTTTCTTAAAAACTAAGTTTCTAATCGAAAAATGAATATCACCAGTGAATTTCCCATAAAATTTCGAGCTTGGTCCGTGGTTTTCAAAAAAATCCGTGCCATGTCTTAAATCGGACAAATTCGTCGATCTTTAAATGGCTCTATCTCCTAAACTATTAGAGCTAGAGCGCTGAAATTTGCACACGGAATAATAAATATTTTTCACAAACTATATAACATATATGGATTCTACAGACACGCGTGTATTTCTAAATTCTTGTAGTGTTAGAAAAAGTCAAGTTTTTTATTTCCGGATGAGAAATCTGGCCTCCAGGAACCTTAAAATAAAAGCATTGTTTTTTCGCATTTTGCAAGCTCTGACAATTATTAATTCAAACGGCTCTATCTCCTAAACTATTACAGCTACAGCGCTGAAATTTGCACACGTAATATTATATATATTGGCCTTTAATCTGAGTCTTAAACGAAGTTTCTCCGAAAATCAGAAGGAGCATGAGATGGAAATATTCTACAGTTACTAGGAAGAAATTGACTGTAATGGCGATACTTTTGCGATTTTCTTAAAAACTAAGTTTCTAATCGAAAAATGAATATCACCAGTGAATTTCCCATAAAATTTCGAGCTTGGTGCGTGGTTTTCAAAAAAATCCGTGCCATGTCTTTAAACGGACAACTTCGTCGATCTTTAAATGGCTCTATCTCCTAAACTATTAGAGCTAGAGCGCTGAAATTTGCACACGGAATAATAAATATTTTTCACAAACTATATAACATATATGGATTCTACAGACACGCGTGTATTTCTAAATTCTTGTAGTGTAAGAAAAAGTCAAGTTTTTTATTTCCGGATGAGAAATCTGGCCTCCAGGAACCTTAAAATAAAGGCATTGTTTTTTCGCATTTTGCAAGCTCTGACAATTATTAATTCAAACGGCTCTATCTCCTAAACTATTACAGCTACAGCGCTGAAATTTGCACACGTAATATTATATATATTGGCCTTTAATCTGAGTCTTAAACGAAGTTTCTCCGAAAATCAGAACGAGCATGAGATGGAAATATTCTACAGTTACTAGGAAGAAATTGACTGTAATGGCGATACTTTTGCGATTTTCTTAAAAACTAAGTTTCTAATCGAAAAATGAATATCACCAGTGAATTTCCCATAAAATTTCGAGCTTGGTGCGTGGTTTTCAAAAAAATCCGTGCCATGTCTTAAATCGGACAACTTCGTCGATCTTTAAATGGCTCTATCTCCTAAACTATTAGAGCTAGAGCGCTGAAATTTGCACACGGAATAATAAATATTTTTCACAAACTATATAACATATATGGATTCTACAGACACGCGTGTATTTCTAAATTCTTGTAGTGTAAGAAAAAGTCAAGTTTTTTATTTCCGGATGAGAAATCTGGCCCCCAGGAACCTTAAAATAAAAGCATTGTTTTTTCGCATTTTGCAAGCTCTGACAATTATTAATTCAAACGGCTCTATCTCCTAAACTATTACAGCTACAGCGCTGAAATTTGCACACGTAATATTATATATATTGGCCTTTAATCTGAGTCTTAAACGAAGTTTCTCCGAAAATCAGAACGAGCATGAGATGGAAATATTCTACAGTTACTAGGAAGAAATTAACTCTAATGGCGATACTTTTGCGATTTTCTTAAAAACTACGTTTCTAATCGAAAAATGAATATCACCAGTGAATTTCCCATAAAATTTCGAGCTTGGTCCGTGGTTTTCAAAAAAATCCGTGCCATGTCTTAAATCGGACAACTTCGTCGATCTTTAAATGGCTCTATCTCCTAAACTATTAGAGCTAGAGCGCTGAAATTTGCACACGGAATAATAAATATTTTTCACAAACTATACAACATATATGGATTCTACAGACACGCGTGTATTTCTAAATTCTTGTAGTGTAAGAAAAAGTCAATTTTTTTTATTTCCGGATGAGAAATCTGGCCTCCAGGAACCTTAAAATAAAAGCATTGTTTTTTCGCATTTTGCAAGCTCTGACAATTATTAATTCAAACGGCTCTATCTCCTAAACTATTACAGCTACAGCGCTGAAATTTGCACACGTAATATTATATATATTGGCCTTTAATCTGAGTCTTAAACGAAGTTTCTCCGAAAATCAGAACGAGCATGAGATGGAAATATTCTACAGTTACTAGGAAGAAATTGACTCTAATGGCGATACTTTTGCGATTTTCTTAAAAATTAAGTTTCTAATCGAAAAATGAATATCACCAGTGAATTTCCCATAAAATTTCGAGCTTGGTCCGTGGTTTTCAAAAAAATCCGTGCCATGTCTTAAATCGGACAACTTCGTCGATCTTTAAATGGCTCTATCTCCTAAACTATTAGAGCTAGAGCGCTGAAATTTGCACAAGGAATAATAAATATTTTTCACAAACTATATAACATATATGGATTCTACAGACACGCGTGTATTTCTAAATTCTTGTAGTGTAAGAAAAAGTCAAGTTTTTTATTTCCGGATGAGAAATCTGGCATCCAGGAACCTTAAAATAAAAGCATTGTTTTTTCGCATTTTGCAAGCTCTGACAATTATTAATTCAATCGGCTCTATCTCCTAAACTATTACAGCTACAGCGCTGAAATTTGCACACGTAATATTATATATATTGGCCTTTAATCTGAGTCTTAAACGAAGTTTCTCCGAAAATCAGAACGAGCATGAGATGGAAATATTCTACAGTTACTAGGAAGAAATTGACTGTAATGGCGATACTTTTGCGATTTTCTTAAAAACTAAGTTTCTAATCGAAAAATGAATATCACCAGTGAATTTCCCATAAAATTTCGAGCTTGGTCCGTGGTTTTCAAAAAAATCCGAGCCATGTCTTAAATCGGACAACTTCGTCGATCTTTAAATGGCTCTATCTCCTAAACTATTAGAGCTAGAGCGCTGAAATTTGCACACGGAATAATAAATATTTTTCACAAACTATATAACATATATGGATTCTACAGACACGCGTGTATTTCTAAATTCTTGTAGTGTAAGAAAAAGTCAAGTTTTTTATTTCCGGATGAGATATCTGGCCTCCAGGAACCTTAAAATAAAAGCATTGTTTTTTCGCATTTTGCAAGCTCTCACAATTATTAATTCAAACGGCTCTATCTCCTAAACTATTACAGCTACAGCGCTGAAATTTGCACACGTAATATTATATATAATGGCCTTTAATCTGAGTCTTAAACGAAGTTTCTCCGAAAATCAGAACGAGCATGAGATGGAAATATTCTACAGTTACTAGGAAGAAATTGACTCTAATGGTGATACTTTTGCGATTTTCTTAAAAACTAAGTTTCTAATCGAAAAATGAATATCACCAGTGAATTTCCCATAAAATTTCGAGCTTGGTCCGTGGTTTTCAAAAAATCCGTGCCATGTCTTAAATCGGACAACTTCGTCGATCTTTAAATGGCTCTATCTCCTAAACTATTAGAGCTAGAGCGCTGAAATTTGCACACGGAATAATAAATATTTTTCACAATCTATATAACATATATGGATTCTACAGACACGCGTGTATTTCTAAATTCTTGTAGTGTAAGAAAAAGTCAAGTTTTTTATTTCCGGATGAGAAATCTGGCCTCCAGGAACCTTAAAATAAAAGCATTGTTTTTTCGCATTTTGCAAGCTCTGACAATTATTAATTCAAACGGCTCTATCTCCTAAACTATTACAGCTACAGCGCTGAAATTTGCACACGTAATATTATATATATTGGCCTTTAATCTGAGTCTTAAACGAAGTTTCTCCGAAAATCAGAACGAGCATGAGATGGAAATATTCTACAGTTACTAGGAAGAAATTGACTCTAATGGCGATACTTTTGCGATTTTCTTAAAAATTAAGTTTCTAATCGAAAAATGAATATCACCAGTGAATTTCCCATAAAATTTCGAGCTTGGTCCGTGGTTTTCAAAAAAATCCGTGCCATGTCTTAAATCGGACAACTTCGTCGATCTTTAAATGGCTCTATCTCCTAAACTATTAGAGCTAGAGCGCTGAAATTTGCACAAGGAATAATAAATATTTTTCACAAACTATATAACATATATGGATTCTACAGACACGCGTGTGTTTCTAAATTCTTGTAGTGTAAGAAAAAGTCAAGTTTTTTATTTCCGGATGAGAAATCTGGCCTCCAGGAACCTTAAAATAAAAGCATTGTTTTTTCGCATTTTGCAAGCTCTGACAATTATTAATTCAAACGGCTCTATCTCCTAAACTATTACAGCTACAGCGCTGAAATTTGCACACGTAATATTATATATATTGGCCTTTAATCTGAGTCTTAAACGAAGTTTCTCCGAAAATCAGAACGAGCATGAGATGGAAATATTCTACAGTTACTAGGAAGAAATTGACTCTAATGGCGATACTTTTGCGATTTTCTTAAAAACTAAGTTTCTAATCGAAAAATGAATATCACCAGTGAATTTCCCATAAAATTTCGAGCTTGGTCCGTGGTTTTCAAAAAAATCCGTGCCATGTCTTAAATCGGACAACTTCGTCGATCTTTAAATGGCTCTATCTCCTAAACTATTAGAGCTAGAGCGCTGAAATTTGCACACGGAATAATAAATATTTTTCACAAACTATATAACATATATGGATTCTATAGACACGCGTGTATTTCTAAATTCTTGTAGTGTAAGAAAAAGTCAAGTTTTTTATTTCCGGATAAGAAATCTGGCCTCCAGGAACCTTAAAATAAAAGCATTGTTTTTTCGCATTTTGCAAGCTCTGACAATTATTAATTCAAACGGCTCTACCTCCTAAACTATTACAGCTACAGCGCTGAAATTTGCACACGTAATATTATATATATTGGCCTTTAATGTGAGTCTTAAACGAAGTTTCTCCGAAAATCAGAACGAGCATGAGATGGAAATATTCTACAGTTACTAGGAAGAAATTGACTGTAATGGCGATACTTTTGCGATTTTCTTAAAAACTAAGTTTCTAATCGAAAAATGAATATCACCAGTGAATTTCCCATAAAATTTCGAGCTTGGTGCGTGGTTTTCAAAAAAATCCGTGCCATGTCTTTAAACGGACAACTTCGTCGATCTTTAAATGGCTCTATCTCCTAAACTATTAGAGCTAGAGCGCTGAAATTTGCACACGGAATAATAAATATTTTTCACAAACTATATAACATATATGGATTCTACAGACACGCGTGTATTTCTAAATTCTTGTAGTGTAAGAAAAAGTCAAGTTTTTTATTTCCGGATGAGAAATCTGGCCTCCAGGAACCTTAAAATAAAGGCATTGTTTTTTCGCATTTTGCAAGCTCTGACAATTATTAATTCAAACGGCTCTATCTCCTAAACTATTACAGCTACAGCGCTGAAATTTGCACACGTAATATTATATATATTGGCCTTTAATCTGAGTCTTAAACGAAGTTTCTCCGAAAATCAGAACGAGCATGAGATGGAAATATTCTACAGTTACTAGGAAGAAATTGACTGTAATGGCGATACTTTTGCGATTTTCTTAAAAACTAAGTTTCTAATCGAAAAATGAATATCACCAGTGAATTTCCCATAAAATTTCGAGCTTGGTCCGTGGTTTTCAAAAAAATCCGTGCCATGTCTTAAATCGGACAACTTCGTCGATCTTTAAATGGCTCTATCTCCTAAACTATTAGAGCTAGAGCGCTGAAATTTGCACACGGAATAATAAATATTTTTCACAAACTATATAACATATATGGATTCTACAGACACGCGTGTATTTCTAAATTCTTGTAGTGTAAGAAAAAGTCAAGTTTTTTATTTCCGGATGAGAAATCTGGCCTCCAGGAACCTTAAAATAAAAGCATTGTTTTTTCGCATTTTGCAAGCTCTGACAATTATTAATTCAAACGGCTCTATCTCCTAAACTATTACAGCTACAGCGCTGAAATTTGCACACGTAATATTATATATATTGGCCTTTAATCTGAGTCTTAAACGAAGTTTCTCCGAAAATCAGAACGAGCATGAGATGGAAATGTACTACAGTTACTAGGAAGAAATTGACTCTAATGGCGATACTTTTGCGATTTTCTTAAAAACTAAGTTTCTAATCGAAAAATGAATATCACCAGTGAATTTCCCATAAAATTTCGAGCTTGGTCCGTGGTTTTCAAAAAAATCCGTGCCATGTCTTAAATCGGACAACTTCGTAGATCTTTAAATGGCTCTATCTCCTAAACTATTAGAGCTAGAGCGCTGAAATTTGCACACGGAATAATAAATATTTTTCACAAACTATATAACATATATGGATTCTACAGACACGCGTGTATTTCTAAATTCTTGTGTCGTGTTGTCTCGTGTCGTTTCGTTTCGTGTCGTGTCGTTTTGTGCCGTGTCGTGCCGTGCCGTCTCGTGTCGTGTCGTGTCTTGTCATGTCGTGTCGTGTCGTGTCGTGTCCTGTCGTGTCGTGTCGTGTCGTGCGTGTCGTGTCGTGTCGTGTCGTGTCTTGTCGTGTGTCGTGTCGTGCGTGTCGTGTCGTGTCGTGCGTGTCGTGTCGTCTCGTGTCGTGTCGTGCGTGTCGTGCCGTGCCGTGCCGTGTCGTGTCTTGTCGTGTCGTGTCGTGTCGTGTCTTGTCATGTCGTGTCGTGTCGTGTCGTGTTGTGTCGTGTCGTGTCGTGCGTGTCGTGTCGTGTCGTGTCGTGCGTGTCGTGTCGTGTCGTGTCGTGTCGTGCGTGTCGTGCGTGCCGTGCCGTGTCGTGTCTTATCGTGTCGTGTCGTGTCGTGTCGTGTCTTGTCATGTCGTGTCGTGTCGTGACGTGTCGTGCGTGTCGTGTCGTGTCGTGTCGTGCGTGTCGTGTCGTGTCGTGTCGTGTCGTGCGTGTCGTGTCGTTTCGTGTCGTGTCGTGCGTGTCGTGTCGTGTCGTGTCGTGACGTGCGTGTCGTGTCGTTCCGTGTCGTGTCGTGTCGTGCATGTCGTGTCGTGCGTGTCGTGTCGTGTCGTGTCGTGCGTGTCGTGTCGTGTCGTTTCGTGTCTTGCGTGTCGTGTCGTGTCGTGTCGTGCGTGTCGTGTCGTGTCGTATCGTGCGTGTCGTGTCGTGTCGTGTCGTGTCGTGCGTGTCGTGTCGTGTCGTGACGTGCGTGTCGTGTCGTGCGTGTCGTGGCGTTCGTGTCGTGTCGTGTCGTGCGTGTCGCTTCGTGTCGTTTCGTGTAGTTTCGTGCGTGTCGTGTCGTGTCGTGTCGTGCGTGTCGTGTCGTGCGTGTCGTGTCGTGCGTGTCGTGTCGTTTGTGTCGTTTCGTGTCGTGTCGTGTCGTGTCGTGCGTGTCATGTCGTGTCGTGTCGTGTGTATCGTGTTGTGTCGTGTCGTGTCGTGTCGTGTCGTGCCGTGCCGTGCCGTGACAAGACTTTTTATTTTTTTGATTTTTTTATTTTTTATTTTTTGATTTTTTTGATTTTTATATTTTTTGATTTTTTATATTTTTTGATTTTTTATATTTTTTGATTTTTTATATTTTTTGATTTTTTATATTTTTTTGATTTTTTATATTTTTTGATTTTTCATATTTTTTGATTTTTTATATTTTTCGAAATTAACATTTTTTGAATTTTTATATTTTTTGATTTTTAATATTTTTTGAGTTTTTAAATTTTTATAATTCTTAGACGAGATGAGACGTTACGTGTCGTGTCGTGTCGTGACGTGTCGTGTCGTGTCGTGTTGCCTCGTGTCGTTTCGTGTCGTGTCGTGTCGTGTTGTGACGTGTCGTGTCGTGTCGTGCCTTGCCGTGCCGTGCTGTGTCGTGTCGTGTCGTGTCTTGTCGTGTCGTGTCGTGTCGTGTCGTGCGTGTCGTGTCGTGTCGTTTCGTGTCGTGTCGTGCGTGTCGTGTCGTGTCGTTTCGTGTCGTGTCGTGTCGTGTCGTGTCTTGCGTGTCGTGTCGTGTCGTGTCGTGTCGTGCGTGTCGTGTCGTGTCGCGTCGTGTCGTGTCGTGTCGTGCGTGTCGTGTCGTGTCGTGTCGTGCGAGTCGTGTCGTCTCGTGTCGTGTCGTGCGTGTCGTGTCGTGTCGTGTCGTGACGTGCGTGTCGTGTCGTGCCGTGTCGTGTCGTGTCGTGCGTGTCGTGTCGTGTCGTGTAGTGTCGTGTCGAGTCATGTCGTCTCGTGTCGTGTCGTGCGTGTCGTGTCATCTCGTTCGTGTCGTTTCGTGCGTGTCGTGTCGTGCCGTGTCGTGTCGTGCGTGTCGTGTCGTGACGTGTCGTGTCGTGCTTGTCGTGTCGTGTCGTGTCGTGCGTGTCGTGTAGTGTCGTGTCGTGCGTGTCGTGTCGTGCGTGTCGTGTCGTTTGTGTCGTTTCGTGTCGTGTCGTGTCGTGCGTGTCATGTCGTGTCGTGTCGTGCGTATCGTGTTGTGTCGTGTCGTGTCGTGTCGTGTCGTGCCGTGCCGTGCCGTGACAAGACTTTTTATTTTTTTATTTTTTTAATTTTTTATTTTTTTGATTTTTTGATATTTTATATATTTTGATTTTTTATATTTTTTGATTTTTTATATTTTTTGATTTTTTATATTTTTTGATTTTTTATATTTTTCGAAATTAACATTTTTTGAATTTTTATATTTTCTGATTTTTAATATTTTTTGATTTTTTAAATTTTTATAATTCTTAGACGAGGCGAGACGTTACGTGTCGTGTCGTGTCGTGTCGTGACATGTTGTGTCGTGTTGTGTCGTGTCGTGCCTTGCCGTGCCGTGTCGTGTCGTGTCGTGTCGTGTCGTGTCGTGTTGTGTCGTGCGTGTCGTGTCGTGTCGTGTCGTGTCGTGCGTGTCGTGTCGTGTCGTGTCGTGCCGTGCGTGTCGTGTCGTGTCGTGTCGTTTCGTGCGTGTCGTGTCGTGTCGTGTCGTGTCGTGCGTGTCGCGTCGTGTCGTGTCGTGTCGTGTCGTGTCGCGCGTGTCGTGTCGTACTGTGTCGTGTCGTGTCGTGTCGTGCGTGTCGTGTCGTTTCGTGTCGTGTCGTGCGTGTCGTGTCGTGTCGTGTCGTGACGTGCGTGTCGTGTCGTGCCGTGTTGTGTCGTGTCGTGCGTGTCGTGTCGTGTCGTGTCGTGTCGTGCGTGTCGTGCCGTGTCGTGTCGTGTGTGTCGTGCGTGTCGTGTCGTGTCGTGCGTGTCGTGTCGTGTCGTGCGTGTCGTGTCGTGTCGTGTCGTGCGTGTCGTGTCGTGTCGTGTCGTGCGTGTCGTGTCGTGTAGTGTCGTGTCGTGCGTGTCGTGTCGTGTCGTGTCGTGCGTGTCGTGTCGTGCGTGTCGTGTCGTTCGTGTCGTGTCTTGTCGTGTCGTGTCGTGCGTGTCGTTTCGTGTCGTGTCGTGTCGTGTCGTTTCGTGCGTGTCGTGTCGTGCGTATCGTGCCTTGCCGTGCCGTGCCGTGACGTGACGTGACGAGACTTTTAATTTTTTTGATTTTTTACATTTTTTTATTTTTTGATTTTTTATATTTTTTTATTTTTTATATTTTTTGATTTTTATATTTTTTGATTTTTTATATTTTTTGATTTTTTATATTTTTTGAATTTTTATATTTTTTGATTTTAAATATTTTTTGATTTTTTAAATTTTTATAATTCTTAGACGTGACGAGACGTTACGTGTCGTGTCGTGTCGTGTCGTGTCGTGACGTGTCGTGTCGTGTCGTGTTGCCTCGTGTCGTTTCGTGTCGTGTCGTGACGTGTCGTGTCGTGTCGTGTCGTGTTGTGTCGTGTCGTGTCGTGACTTGCCGTGCCGTGTCGTGTCGTGTCGTGTCTTGTCGTGTCGTGTCAGGTCGTGTCGTGTCGTGCGTGTCGTGTCGTGTCGTGTCGTGTCGTGCGTGTCGTGTCGTGTCGTGCGTGTCGTGTCGTGTCGTTTCGTGCGTGTCGTGTCGTGTTGTGTCGTGCGTGTGGTGTCGTGCGTGTCGTGTCGTTCGTGTCGTTTCGTGTCGTGTCGTGTCGTGCGTGTCATTTCGTGTCGTGTCGTGCGTATCGTGTTGTGTCGTGTCGTGTCGTGTCGTGTCGTGTCGTGCTGTGCCGTGCCGTGCCGTGACAAGACTTTTTATTTTTTTAATTTTTATATTTTTTATTTTTTGATTTTTTGATTTTTTATATTTTTTGATTTTTTATATTTTTTTATTTTTTTTGATTTTTTATATTTTTTATTTTTTGATTTTTTGATTTTTTATATTTTTTTGATTTTTTATATTTTTTGATTTTTTTTGATTTTTTATATTTTTTGATTTTTTATATTTTTTGATTTTTTATATTTTTCGAAATTAACATTTTTTGGTTTTTTATATTTTCTGATTTTTAATATTTTTTTGATTTTTTAAGATTTTATAATTCTTAGACGAGACGAGACGTTACGTGTCGTGTCGTGTCGTGTCGTGACGTGTTGTGTCGTGTTGTGTCGTGTCGTGTCGTGCCTTGCCGTGCCGTGTCGTGTCGTGTCGTGTCTTGTCGTGTCGTGTCGTTTCGTGTCGTGTCGTGCGTGTTGTGTCGTGTCGTGTCGTGTCGTTTCGTTTCGTGTCGTGTCGTGTCGTGCGTGTCGTGTCGTGTCGTTTCGTTTCGTGTCGTGTCGTGTCGTGTCGTGTCGTGTCGTGCGTGTCGTGTCGTGTCGTGTCGTGTCGTGTCGTGTCGTGCGTGTCGTGTCGTGTCATGTCGTGTCGTGCGTGTCGTGTCGTGTCGTGTCGTGTTGTGCGTGTCGTGTCGTGTCGTGCGTGTCGTGTCGTGTAGTGTCGTGTCGTGCGTGTCGTGACGTGTTGTGTCGTGTCGTGTCGTGCGTGTCGTGTCGTGCGTGTCGTGTCGTTCGTGTCGTGTCGTGTCGTGCGTGTCGTTTCGTGTCGTTTCGTGTCGTTTCGTGCGTGTCGTGTCGTGTCGTGTCGTGCGTGTCGTGTCGTGCGTGTCGTGTCGTGTCGTGCCGTGTCGTGTCGTGCGTGTCATGTGTCGTGTCGTGTCGTGCGTATCGTGCCGTGCCGTGCCGTGCCGTGACGTGACGAGACTTTTAATTTTTTTGATTATTTATATTTTTTGATTTTTTTGATTTTATATATATTTTTTATATTTTTTGATTTTTATATTTTTCGAAATTAACATTTTTTGAATTTTTATATTTTTTGATTTTAAATATTTTTTGATTTTTAAAATTTTAATAATTCTTAGACGTGACGAGACGTTACGTGTCGTGTCGTGTCGTGACGTGTCGTGTCGTGTCGTGTCGTGTTCTGTCGTGCGTGTCGTGTCGTGTCGTGTCGTGCGTGTCGTGTCGCTTCGTGTCGTGTCGTTCGTGGCGTGTGTCGTGTCGTGCGTGTCGTGTCGTGTCGTGTCGTGCCTTGCCGTGCCGAGTCGTGTCGTGTCGTGTCTTGTCGTGTCGTGTCAGGTCTTGTCGTGTCGTGCGTGTCATGTCGTGTCGTGTCGTGCGTATCGTGTTGTGTCGAATCGTGTCGTGTCGTGTCGTGCCGTGCCGTGCCGTGACAAGACTTTTTATTTTTATATTTTTTTAATTTTTTATTTTTTTGATTTTTTGATATTTTATATATTTTGATTTTTTATATTTTTTGATTTTTTATATTTTTTGATTTTTTATATTTTTTGATTTTTTATATTTTTCGAAATTAACATTTTTTGAATTTTTATATTTTCTGATTTTTAATATTTTTTGATTTTTTAAATTTTTATAATTCTTAGACGAGGCGAGACGTTACGTGTCGTGTCGTGTCGTGTCGTGACATGTTGTGTCGTGTTGTGTCGTGTCGTGTCGTGCCTTGCCGTGCCGTGTCGTGTCGTGTCGTGTCGTGTTGTGTCGTGCGTGTCGTGTCGTGTCGTGTCGTGTCGTGCGTGTCGTGTCGTGTCGTGTCGTGTCGTGCGTGTCGTGTCGTGTCGTGTCGTGTCGTTTCGTGCGTGTCGTGTCGTGTCGTGTCGTGCGTGTCGCGTCGTGTCGTGTCGTGTCGTGTCGTGCGTGTCGTGTCGTACTGTGTCGTGTCGTGACGTGCGTGTCGTGTCGTTTAGTGTCGTGTCGTGCGTGTCGTGTCGTGTCGTGTCGTGTCGTGACGTGCGTGTCGTGTCGTGCCGTGTTGTGTCGTGTCGTGCGTGTCGTGTCGTGTCGTGTCGTGTCGTGCGTGTCGTGCCGTGTCGTGTCGTGTGTGTCGTGCGTGTCGTGTCGTGTCGTGCGTGTCGTGTCGTGTCGTGCGTGTCGTGTCGTGTCGTGTCGTGTCGTGCGTGTCGTGTCGTGTCGTGTCGTGCGTGTCGTGTCGTGTAGTGTCGTGTCGTGCGTGTCGTGTCGTGTCGTGTCGTGCGTGTCGTGTCGTGCGTGTCGTGTCGTTCGTGTCGTGTCTTGTCGTGTCGTGTCGTGCGTGTCATTTCGTGTCGTGTCGTGTCGTGTCGTTTCGTGCGTGTCGTGTCGTGCGTATCGTGCCGTGCCGTGCCGTGCCGTGACGTGACGTGACGAGACTTTTAATTTTTTTGATTTTTTACATTTTTTTATTTTTTGATTTTTTATATTTTTTTATTTTTTATATTTTTTGATTTTTATATTTTTTGATTTTTTATATTTTTTGATTTTTTATATTTTTTGAATTTTTATATTTTTTGATTTTAAATATTTTTTGATTTTTTAAATTTTTATAATTCTTAGACGTGACGAGACGTTACGTGTCGTGTCGTGTCGTGTCGTGACGTGTCGTGTCGTGACGTGTCGTGTCGTGTCGTGTCGTGTCGTGACGTGTCGTGTCGTGTCGTGTTGTGTCGTGTCGTGTCGTGACTTGCCGTGCCGTGTCGTGTCGTGTCTTGTCGTGTCGTGTCAGGTCGTGTCGTGTCGTGCGTGTCGTGTCGTGTCGTGTCGTGTCGTGTCGTGTCGTGCGTGTCGTGTCGTGTCGTGCGTGTCGGGTCGTGTCGTTTCGTGCGTGTCGTGTCGTGTTGTGTCGTGCGTGTCGTGTCGTGCGTGTCGTGTCGTTCGTGTCGTTTCGTGTCGTGTCGTGTCGTGCGTGTCATTTCGTGTCGTGTCGTGCGTATAGTGTTGTGTCGTGTCGTGTCGTGTCGTGCCGTGCCGTGCCGTGCCGTGACAAGACTTTATTTTTTGATTTTTTATATTTTTTATTTTTTGATTTTTTGATTTTTTATATTTTTTGATTTTTTATATTTTTTGATTTTTTTTGATTTTTTATATTTTTTATTTTTTGATTTTTTGATTTTTTATATTTTTTGATTTTTTTTTATTTTTTATATTTTTTGATTTTTTATATTTTTTGATTTTTTATATTTTTCGAAATTAACATTTTTTGGTTTTTTATATTTTCTGATTTTTAATATTTTTTGATTTTTTAAGATTTTATAATTCTTAGACGAGACGAGACGTTACGTGTCGTGTCGTGTCGTGTCGTGACGTGTTGTGTCGTGTTGTGTCGTGTCGTGTCGTGCCTTGCCGTGCCGTGTCGTGTCGTGTCGTGTCTTGTCGTGTCGTGTCGTGTCGTGTCGTGTCGTGCGTGTTGTGTCGTGTCGTGTCGTGTCGTTTCGTTTCGTGTCGTGTCGTGTCGTGCGTGTCGTGTCGTGTCGTTTCGTTTCGTGACGTGTCGTGTCGTGTCGTGTCGTGTCGTGTCGTGTCGTGCGTGTCGTGTCGTGTCGTGTCGTGTCGTGTCGTGTCGTGCGTGTCGTGTCGTGTCATGTCGTGTCGTGCGTGTCGTGTCGTGTTGTGCGTGTCGTGTCGTGTCGTGCGTGTCGTGTCGTGTAGTGTCGTGTCGTGCGTGTCGTGTCGTGTTGTGTCGTGTCGTGTCGTGCGTGTCGTGCGTGTCGTGTCGTTCGTGTCGTGTCGTGTCGTGCGTGTCGTTTCGTGTCGTGTCGTGTCGTTTCGTGCGTGTCGTGTCGTGTTTGTCGTGCGTGTCGTGTCGTGCGTGTCGTGTCGTGTCGTGCCGTGTCGTGTCGTGCGTGTCATGTGTCGTGTCGTGTCGTGCGTATCGTGCCGTGCCGTGCCGTGCCGTGACGTGACGAGACTTTTATTTTTTTTGATTATTTATATTTTTTGATTTTTTTGATTTTATATATATTTTTTATATTTTTTGATTTTTATATTTTTCGAAATTAACATTTTTTGAATTTTTATATTTTTTGATTTTAAATATTTTTTGATTTTTAAAATTTTAATAATTCTTAGACGTGACGAGACGTTACGTGTCGTGTCGTGTCGTGACGTGTCGTGTCGTGTCGTGTCGTGTCGTGCGTGTCGTGTCGTGTCGTGTCGTGCGTGTCGTGTCGCTTCGTGTCGTGTCGTTCGTGGCGTGTCGTGTCGTGTCGTGCGTGTCGTGTCGTGTCGTGTCGTGTCGTGCCTTGCCGTGCCGAGTCGTGTCGTGTCGTGTCTTGTCGTGTCGTGTCAGGTCGTGTCGTGTCGTGCGTGTCTTGTCGTGTCGTTTCGTGTTGTGTTGTGTCGTGCGTGTCGTGTCGTGTCGTGTCGTTTCGTGTCGTGTCGTGACGTGTCGTGTCGTGTCGTGTCGTGTCGTGTTGTGTCGTGTCGTGTCGTGCCTTGCCGTGCCGAGTCGTGTCGTGTCGTGTCTTGTCGTGTCGTGTCAGGTCGTGTCGTGTCATGCGCGTCGTGTCGTGTCGCTTCGTGTTGTGTTGTGTCGGACGTGTCGTGTCGTGTCGTGTCGTTTCGTGTCGTGTAGTGTCGTGTCGTGTCGTGTCGTGTCGTGCGTGTCGTGTCGTGTCGTGCGTGTCGTGTCGTGTCGTGTGTCGTTCGTGGCGTGTCGTGTCGTGCGTGTCGTGTCCTGTCGTGTCGCGCGTGACGCGTCGTGTCGTGTCGTGTCGTGTCGTGCGTGTCGTGTCGTTTCGTGTCGTGTCGTGCGTGTCGTGTCGTGTCGTGACGTGCGTGTCGTGTCGTGCCGTGCGTGTCATGTGTCGTGTCGTGTCGTGCGTATCGTGTCGTGTCGTGTCGTGTCGTGCCGTGCCGTGCCGTGCCGTGCCGTGATGTCACGTGAAGAGACTTTTTATTTTTTGATTTTTTATATTTCTATTTTTTATTTTTTGATTTTTTATATTTTTTGATTTTTTATAGTTTTTGATTTTTTATATTTTTTGATTTTTTATATTTTTTATTTTTTATATTTTTGATATTAACAATTTTTGAATTTTCATATTTTTTGATTTTTAATATTTTTTGATTTTTTAAATTTTTATAATTCTTAGACGAGACGAGACGTTACGTGTCGTGTCGTGCGTGTCGTGTCGTGTCGTGTCGTGCATGTCGTGTCGTGTCGTGTCGTGCGTGTCGTGTCGTGCGTGTCGTGTCGTGTCGCGTCGTGCGTGTCGTGTCGTGTCGTGTCGTGCGTGTCGTGTCGTGTCGTTTCGTGCGTTTCGTGTCGTGCGTGTCGTGTCGTTCGTGTCGTGTCGTGTCGTGTCGTGTCGTGCGTGTCATGTGTCGTGTCGTGTCGTGTATATCGTGCCGTGCCGTGCCGTGCCGTGACGTGACGTGACGAGAATTTTATTTTTTTGATTTTTTACATTTTTTTATTTTTTGATTTGTTATATTTTTTTATTTTTTATAAATTTTGATTTTTTATTTTTTTATTTTTTATATTTTTTGATTTTTTATATTTTTTGATTTTTTATATTTTTCGAAATTAACATTTTTTGAATTTTTATATTTTTTGATTTTAAATATTTTTTGATTTTTTAAATTTTTATAATTCTTAGACGTGACGAGACGTTACGTGTCGTGTCGTGTCGTGTCGTGTCGTGTCGTGACGTGTCGTGTCGTGTCGTGTTGACTCGTGTCGTTTCGTGTCGTGTCGTGACGTGTCGTGTCGTGTCGTGTTGTGTTGTGTCGTGTCGTGCCTTGCCGTGCTGTGTCGTGTCGTGTCGTGTTTTGTCGTGTCGTGTCGTGTCGTGTCGTGCGTGTCGTGCCGTGTCGTGTCGTGTCGTGTCGTTTCGTGTCGTGTCGTGTCGTGTCGTGCGTGTCGTGTCGTGTCGTGTCGTGCGTGTCGTGTCGTGTCGTGTCGTGTCGTGTTTTGTCGTGCGTGTCGTGTCGCGTCGTGTCGTGTCGTGTCGTGACGTGTCGTGTCGTGTCGTGTCGTGTCGTGCCGTGTCGTGTCGGGTCGTGTCGTGTCGTGTCGTGTCGTGCGTGTCGTGTCGTATCGTTTTGTGTCGTGTCGTGTCGTTTCGTGTTGTGTCGGGTCGTGTCGTGTCGTGTCGTGCGTGTCGTGTCGTGTCGTGTCGTGCGTGTCGCGTCGTGTCGTGTCGTGCGTGTCGTGTCGTGTCGTGTCGTGCGTGTCGTGTCGTTTCGTGTCGTGTCGTGTCGGGTCGTGTCGTGTCGTGTCGTGCGTGTCGTGTCGTGTCGTGTCGTGCGTGTCGCGTCGTGTCGTGTCGTGTCGTGTCGTTTAGTGTCGTGTCGTGTCGTGTCGTGTCGTGCGTGTTGTGTCATCTCGTGTCGTGTCGTGTCGTGTCGTGCGTGTCGTGTCGTATCGTGTCGTGTCGTGCGTGTCGTGTCGTGTGCTGTCGTGTCGTGCGTGTCGTGTCGTGTCGTGTCGTTCGTGTCGTGTTGTGTCGTGTCGTGTCGTGCGTGTCGTGTCGTGGGTGTAGTGTCGTTCATGTCGTGTCGTGTCGTGTCGTGCGAGTCGTTTCGTGTCGTGTCATGTCGTTTCGTGCGTTTCGAGTCGTGTCGTGCGTGTCGTGTCGTGCGTGTCGTGTCGTGCGTGTCGTGTCGTTCGTGTCGTGTCGTGTCGTGCGTGTCATGTCGTGTCGTGTCGTGTCGTGCGTATCGTGTCGTGTCGCGTCGTGCCGTGCCGTGCCGTGACATGACTTTTTACTTTTTGATTTTTTATATTTTTTATTTTTTGATTTTTTGATTTTTTATATTTTTTGATTTTCTATATTTTTTGATTTTTTATATTTTTTGATTTTTAATCTTTCATGATTTTTTAAATTTTTATAATTCTTAGACGAGACGAGACGTTACGTGTCGTGTCGTGTCGTGTTGCCTCGTCTCGTTTCGTGCCTTGCCGTGCCGTGTCGTTTCGTGTCGTGTCTTGTCGTGTCGTGTCGTTTCGTGCGTGTCGTGTCTAGTCGTGTCGTGTCGTTTCGTGTCCTGTCGTGTCGTGTCGTGCGTGTCGTGTCGTGTCGTGTCGTTTCGTGTTGTGTCGTGTCGTGTCGTGTCGTGCGTGTCGTGTCGTGTCGTGTCGTGCGTGTCGTGTCGTGTCTTGTCGTGTCGTGTCGTGTCGTGGGTGTCGTGTCGTGTCGTGTCGTGCGTGTCGCGTCATGTCGTGTCGTGTCGTGTCGTGTCGTGTCGTGTCGTGTCGTGTCGTGCGTGTCGTGTCGTTTCGTGTCGTGTCGTTCGTGTCGTGTCGTGTCGTGTCGTGTCGCGACGTGCGTGTCGTGTCGTGCCGTGTCGTGTTGTGTCGTGCGCTTCGTGTCGTGTCGTGTCGTTTCGTGTCGTGTCGCGTCGTGTCGTGCGTGTCGTGTCGTGTCGTGCGTGTCGTGTCGTGTCGTGCGTGTCGTGTCGTGCGAGTCGTGTCGTTCGTGTCGTGTCGTGTCATGTCGTGTCGTGCGTGTCGTGTCGTGTCGTTTCGTGCATGTCGTGTCGTGTCGTGTCGTGCGTCTTGTGTCGTGTGTGCCGTGTCGTTCGTGTCGTGTCGTGTCGTGTCGTGTCGTGCGTGTCATGTCGTGTTGCGTCGTGTCGTGCGTATCGTGTCGGGTCGTGTCGTGTCGTGCCGTGCCGTGCCGTGCTGTGCCGTGCCGTGCCGTGACTTGACGTGACGAGACTTTTTATTTTTTGATTTTTTATATTTTTTATTTTTTGATTTTTTGATTTTTTATATTTTTTGATTTTCTATATTTTTTGATTTTTTATATTTTTTGATTTTTAATCTTTCTTGATTTTTTAAATTTTTATAATTCTTAGACGAGACGAGACGTTACGTGTCGTGTCGTGTCGTGTTGCCTCGTCTCGTTTCGTGCCTTGCCGTGCCGTGTCGTTTCGTGTCGTGTCTTGTCGTGTCGTGTCGTTTCGTGCGTGTCGTGTCTAGTCGTGTCGTGTCGTTTCGTGTCCTGTCGTGTCGTGTCGTGCGTGTCGTGTCGTGCGTGTCGTGTCGTGTCGTGTGGTGCGTGTCGTGTCGTGTTGTGTCGTGCGTGTAGTGTCGTGTCGTTTCCTGTCGTGAAGTGTCGTGTCGTGTCGTGTCGTGCGTGTCGTGTCGTGTCGTGTCGTGCGTGTCGTGTCGTTTCGTGTCGTGCGTGTCGTGTCGTGTCGTTTCGTGTCGTGTCGTGCGTGTCGTGTCGTGTCGTCGTGCGTGTCGCGTCGCGTCGTGTCGTGTCGTGTCGTGCGTGTCGTGTCGTATCGTGTCGTGTCGAGTTGTGTCGTGCGTGCCGTGTCGTTTCGTGTCGTGTCGTGCGTGTCGTGTCGTGTCGTGACGTGCGTGTCTGTCGTGCCGTGCCGTGTCGTGTCGTGTCGTGCGTGTCGTGTCGTGTCGTGTCGTGTAGTGTCGTGTCGTGTCGTGTCGTGTCCTGTCGTTTCGTGTCGTGTCGTGTCGTGTCGTGCGTGTCGTGTCATCTCGTGTCGTGTCGTGTCGTGCGTGTCGTGTCGTGTCGTGTCGTGTCGTGCGTGTCGTGTCGTGTCGTGTCGTGCGTGTCGTGTCGTGTCGTGTCGTGCGTGTCGTGTCGTGTCGTGCGTGTCGTGTCGTGTCGTGCGTGTCGTGTCGTGTCGTGTCGTGCGTTTCGTGTCGTGCGTGTCGTGTCGTTCGTGTCGTGTCCTGTCGTGTCGTGCGTGTCGTTTCGTGTCGTGTCGTGTCGTTTCGTGATTGTCGTGTCGTGTCGTGTCGTGCGTGTCGTGTCGTTCGTGTCGTGTCGTGTCGTGCGTGTCATGTGTCGTGTCGTGTCGTGCGTATCGTGTCGTGTCGTGTCGTGCCGTGCCGTGCCGTGACGTGACGTGACGAGACTTTTTATTGTTTGATTTTTTTATTTTTTATTTTTTTATTTTTTTATTTTTTTATTTTTTATATTTTTTGATTTTTTATATTTTTTGATTTTTTATATTTTTTATTTTTTATATTTTTGAAATTAACAATTTTTGAATTTTCATATTATTTGATTTTTAATATTTTTTGATTTTTTAAATTTTTATAATTCTTAGACGAGACGAGACGTTACGTGTCGTGGCGTGTCGTGTCGTGTCGTGTCGTGTCGATTCGTGTTGTGTCGTGTCGTGCCGTGCCGTGCCGTGCCGTGTCGTGTCGTGTCGTGTCGTGTCGTGTCGTGCGCGTCGTGTCGTGTCGTGTCGTGTCTTGTCGTGTCGTGTCGTGTCGTGTCGTGTCGTGCGTGTCGTGTCATCTCGTGTCGTGTCGTGTCGTGTCGTGCGTGTCGTGCCGTGCCGTTCCGTGCCGTGCCGTGTCGTGTCGTGTCGTGTCTTGTCGTGTCGTGTCGTGTCGTGTCGTGTCGTGCGTGTCGTGTAGTGTCGTATCGTGTCGTTTCGTGTCGTGTCGTGTCGTGTCGTGCGTGTCGTGTCATGTCGTGCGTGTCGTGTCGTGTCGTGTCGTGTCGTGCGTGTCGTTTCGTGTCGTGTCGTGTCGCGTCGTCTCGTGACGTGTCGTGTCGTGTCGTGTCGTGTCGTGTCGTCCCGTGTCGTGTCGTGTCGTGTCGTGTCGTTCGTGTCGTGTCGTTCGTTTCGTGTCGTGTCGTGTCGTGTCTTGTCGTTTCGTGTCGTGTCGTGTCGGGTCGTGTCGTGTCGTGTCGTGACGTGTCGTGTCGTGTCGTGTTGTCTCGTGTCGTTGCGTGTCGTGTCGTGTCGTGTCGAGTTGTGTCGTGTCTTGCCGTGCCGTGACGTGTCGTGTCGTGTCTTGTCATTTCGCGTTGTGTCATGTCGTGTCGTGCGTGTCGTGTTGTTTCGTGTCGTGTCGTTTCGTGTCGTGACGTGTCATGCGTGTCGTGTCGTGTCGTGTCGTTCGTGTCGTGCCGTGCCGTGCCGAGCCGTGTCGTGTCGTGTCGTGTCGTGTCTTGCGTGTCGTGTCGTGTCGTGTCGTTTCCTGTTGTGTCGTGTCGTGCGTGTCGTGTCGTGTCGTGACGTGCGTGTCGTTTCCTGTAGTGTCGTGTCGTGTCGTGTCGTGTCGTGTCGTGTCGTGTAGTGTCGTGTCGTGTCGTGTTGTGTCGTGTCCTGTCGTGTCGTGTCGTGTCGTGTCGTGCGTGTCGTGTCATCTCGTGTCGTGTCGTGTCGTGTCGTGCGTGTCGTGTCGTGTCGTGTCGTGTCGTGCGTGTCGTGTCGTGTCGTGTCGTGTCGTGTCGTGTCGTGCGTGTCGTGTCGTGTCGTGTCGTGCGTGTCGTGTCGTGTCGTGCGTGTCATGTCGTGTCGTGTCGTGCGTGTCGTGTCGTGTCGTGCGTGTCGTGTCGTGCGTGTCGTGTCGTTCGTGTCGTGTCGTGTCGTGTCGTGCGTGTCATGTGTCGTGTCGTGTCGTGCGTATCGTGTCGTGTCGTGCCGTGCCGTGCCATGACGTGACGAGACTTTTTTTGATTTTTTTTATTTTTTATTTTTTTATATTTTATTTTTTATATTTTTTGATTTTTTATATTTTTTGATTTTTTATATTTTTTAATTTTTTTATATTTTTGAAATTAACAATTTTTGAATTTTCATATTATTTGATTTTTAATATTTTTTGATTTTTTAAATTTTTATAATTCTTAGACGAGACGAGACGTTACGTGTCGTGGCGTGGCGTGTCGTGTCGTGTCGTGTCGATTCGTGTTGTGTCGTGTCGTGCCGTGCCGTGCGCGTCGTGTCGTGTCGTGTCGTGTCGTGTCTTGTCGTGTCGTGTCGTGTCGTGTCGTGCGTGTCGTGTCGTGTCGTGTCTTGTCGTGTCGTGTCGTGTCGTGTCGTGTCGTGTCGTGCTTGTCGTGTCGTGTCGTTTCGTGTCGTGACGTGTCGTGCGTGTCGTGTCGTGTGTCGTGCGTGTCGTGCCGTGCCGTGCCGTGTCGTGTCGTGTCTTGTCGTGTCTTGTCGTGTCGTGTCGTGCGTGTCGTGTCGTGTCGTTTCGTGTCGTGTCGTGTCGTGCGTGTCGTGTCGTGTCGTGCGTGTCGTGTCGTGTCGTGTCGTGCCGTGTCGTGCGTGTCGTGTCGTTCGTGTCGTGTCGTGTCGTGCGTGTCGTGTCGTGTCGGGTCGTGTCGTGTCGTGTCGTGCGTGTCGTGTCCTGTCGTGTCGTGCGTGTCGTGTCGTGCGGGTCGTGTCGTTCGTGTCGTGTCGTGTCGTGTCGTTTCGTGCGTGTTGTTTCGTGTCGTGTCGTGTTGTGTCGTTTCGTGCGTGTTGTGTCGGGTCGTGCGTGTCGTGTCGTGCGTGTCGTGTCGTTTGTGTCGTGTCGTGTCGTGTCGTGCGTGTCATGTCGTTTATATTTTTTGATTTTTTATATTTTTTGATTTTTTATATTTTTTGATTTTTTATATTTTTTGATTTTTTATATTTTTTAATTTTTTATATTTTCGAAATTAACAATTTTTGAATTTTCATATTTTTTGATTTTTAATATTTTTTTGATTTTTTAAATTTTTATAATTCTTAGACGAGACGAGACGTTACGTGTCGTGTCGTGCCGTGTCGTGTCGTGACGTGTCGTGTCGTGTCGTGGTGTCTCGTGTCGTGTCTTGTCATGTCGTGTCGTGTCGTGCGTGTCGTGTCGTGTCGTGTCGTGTCTTGTCGTGTCGTGTCGTGTCGTGTCGTGCTTGTCGTGTCGTGTCGTTTCGTGTCGTGACGTGTCGTGCGTGTCGTGTCGTGTGTCGTGCGTGTCGTGCCGTGCCGTGTCGTGTCGTTTCGTTTCGTGTCGTGTCGTGTCGTGCGTGTCGTGTCGTGTCGTTTCGTTTCGTGACGTGTCGTGCTTGTCGTGTCGTGTCGTTTCGTGTCGTGACGTGTCGTGTCGTGTCGTGACGTGTTGTGTCGTGTTGTGTCGTGTCGTGTCGTGCCTTGCCGTGCCGTGTCGTGTCGTGTCGTGTCTTGTCGTGTCGTGTCGTGTCGTGTCGTGTCGTGCGTGTTGTGTCGTGTCGTGTCGTGTCGTGTCGTTTCGTTTCGTGTCGTGTCGTGTCGTGTCGTGCGTGTCGTGTCGTGTCGTTTCGTTTCGTGACGTGTCGTGTCGTGTCGTGTCGTGTCGTGTCGTGCGTGTCGTGTCGTGTCGTGTCGTGTCGTGTCGTGTCGTGTCGTGCGTGTCGTGTCGTGTCATGTCGTGTCGTGCGTGTCGTGTCGTGTCGTGTTGTGCGTGTCGTGTCGTGTCGTGCGTGTCGTGTCGTGTAGTGTCGTGTCGTGCGTGTCGTGTCGTGTTGTGTCGTGTCGTGTCGTGCGTGTCGTGTCGTGCGTGTCGTGTCGTTCGTGTCGTGTCGTGTCGTGCGTGTCGTTTCGTGTCGTGTCGTGTCGTTTCGTGCGTGTCGTGTCGTGTCGTGTCGTGCGTGTCGTGTCGTGCGTGTCGTGTCGTGTCGTGCCGTGTCGTGTCGTGCGTGTCATGTGTCGTGTAGTGTCGTGCGTATCGTGCCGTGCCGTGCCGTGCCGTGACGTGACGAGACTTTTAATTTTTTTGATTATTTATATTTTTGATTTTTTTGATTTTATATATATTTTTTATATTTTTTGATTTTTATATTTTTCGAAATTAACATTTTTGAATTTTTATATTTTTTGATTTTAAATATTTTTTGATTTTTAAAATTTTATTAATTCTTAGACGTGACGAGACGTTACGTGTCGTGTCGTGTCGTGACGTGTCGTGTCGTGTCGTGTCGTGTCGTGCGTGTCGTGTCGTGTCGTGTCGTGCGTGTCGTGTCGCATCGTGTCGTGTCGTTCGTGGCGTGTCGTGTCGTGTCGTGCGTGTCGTGTCGTGTCGTGTCGTGTCGTGCCTTGCCGTGCCGAGTCGTGTCGTGTCGTGTCTTGTCGTGTCGTGTCAGGTCGTGTCGTGTCGTGCGTGTCTTGTCGTGTCGTTTCGTGTTGTGTTGTGTCGTGCGTGTCGTGTCGTGTCGTGTCGTTTCGTGTCGTGTCGTGACGTGTCGTGTCGTGTCGTGTCGTGTCGTGTTGTGTCGTTTCGTGTCGTGCCTTGCCGTGCCGAGTCGTGTCGTGTCGTGTCTTGTCGTGTCGTGTCAGGTCGTGTCGTGTCATGCGTGTCGTTGTCGTGTCGCTTCGTGTTGTGTTGTGTCGGACGTGTCGTGTCGTGTCGTGTCGTATCGTGTCGTGTAGTGTCGTGTCGTGTCGTGTCGTGTCGTGCGTGTCGTGTCGTGTCGTGCGTGTCGTGTCGTGTCGTGTGTCGTTCGTGGCGTGTCGTGTCGTGCGTGTCGTGTCCTGTCGTGTCGCGCGTGACGCGTCGTGTCGTGTCGTGTCGTGTCGTGCGTGTCGTGTCGTGTCGTGCGTGTCGTGTCGTTTCGTGTCGTGTCGTGCGTGTCGTGTCGTGTCGTGACGTGCGTGTCGTGTCGTGCCGTGCGTGTCATGTGTCGTGTCGTGTCGTGCGTATCGTGTCGTGTCGTGTCGTGTCGTGCCGTGCCGTGCCGTGCCGTGCCGTGACGTGACGTGAAGAGACTTTTTATTTTTTGATTTTTTATATTTCTATTTTTTATTTTTTGATTTTTTATATTTTTTGATTTTTTATTTTTTTTATTTTTTATATTTTTTGATTTTTTATATTTTTCGAAATTAACATTTTTTGAATTTTTATATTTTTTGATTTTAAATATTTTTTGATTTTTTAAATTTTTATAATTCTTAGACGTGACGAGACGTTACGTGTCGTCGTGTCGTGTCGTGTCGTGTCGTGACGTGTCGTGTCGTGTCGTGTTGACTCGTGTCGTTTCGTGTCGTGTCGTGACGTGTCGTGTCGTGTCGTGTTGTGTTGTGTCGTGTCGTGCCTTGCCGTGCTGTGTCGTGTCGTGTTTTGTCGTGTCGTGTCGTGTCGTGTCGTGCGTGTCGTGCCGTGTCGTGTCGTGTCGTGTCGTGCGTGTCGTGTCGTGTCGTGTCGTGTTTTGTCGTGCGTGTCGTGTCGCGTCGTGTCGTGTCGTGTCGTGACGTGTCGTGTCGTGTCGTGTCGTGTCGTGTCGTGCCGTGTCGTGTCGGGTCGTGTCGTGTCGTGTCGTGTCGTGCGTGTCGTGTCGTATCATTTGTGTCGTGTCGTGTCGTTTCGTGTTGTGTCGTGTCGGGTCGTGTCGTGTCGTGTCGTGCGTGTCGTGTCGTGTCGTGTCGTGCGTGTCGCGTCGTGTCGTGTCGTGCGTGTCGTGTCGTGTCGTGTCGTGCGTTTGTCGTGTCGTTTCGTGTCGTGTCGTGTCGGGTCGTGTCGTGTCGTGTCGTGCGTGTCGTGTCGTGTGTCGTGTCGTGCGTGTCGCGTCGTGTCGTGTCGTGTCGTTTAGTGTCGTGTCGTGTCGTGTCGTGTCGTGCGTGTTGTGTCATCTCGTGTCGTGTCGTGTCGTGTCGTGCGTGTCGTGTCGTATCGTGTCGTGTCGTGCGTGTCGTGTCGTGTGCTGTCGTGTCGTGCGTGTCGTGTCGTGTCGTGTCGTTCGTGTCGTGTTGTGTCGTGTCGTGTCGTGCGTGTCGTGTCGTGGGTGTAGTGACGTTCATGTCGTGTCGTGTCGTGTCGTGCGAGTCGTTTCGTGTCGTGTCATGTCGTTTCGTGCGTTTCGAGTCGTGTCGTGCGTGTCGAGTCGTGCGTGTCGTGTCGTGCGTGTCGTGTCGTTCGTGTCGTGTCGTGTCGTGTGTGTCATGTCGTGTCGTGTCGTGTCGTGCGTATCGTGTCGTGTCGTGTCGTGCCGTGCCGTGCCGTGACATGACTTTTTACTTTTTGATTTTTTATATTTTTTATTTTTTATTTTTTGATTTTTTATATTTTTTGATTTTCTATATTTTTTGATTTTTTATATTTTTTGATTTTTAATCTTTCTTGATTTTTTAAATTTTTATAATTCTTAGACGAGACGAGACGTTACGTGTCGTGTCGTGTCGTGTTGCCTCGTCTCGTTTCGTGCCTTGCCGTGCCGTGTCGTTTCGTGTCGTGTCTTGTCGTGTCGTGTCGTTTCGTGCGTGTCGTGTCTAGTCGTGTCGTGTCGTTTCGTGTCCTGTCGTGTCGTGTCGTGCGTGTCGTGTCGTGTCGTGTCGTTTCGTGTTGTGTCGTGTCGTGTCGTGTCGTGCGTGTCGTGTCGTGTCGTGCGTGTCGTGTCGTGTCTTGTCGTGTCGTGTCGTGTCGTGCGTGTCGTGTCGTGTCGTGTCGTGCGTGTCGCGTCATGTCGTGTCGTGTCGTGTCGTGTCGTGTCGTGTCGTGTCGTGTCGTGCGTGTCGTGTCGTTTCGTGTCGTGTCGTTCGTGTCGTGTCGTGTCGTGTCGTGTCGCGACGTGCGTGTCGTGTCGTGCCGTGTCGTGTTGTGTCGTGCGCTTCGTGTCGTGTCGTGTCGTTTCGTGTCGTGTCGCGTCGTGTCGTGCGTGTCGTGTCGTGTCGTGCGTGTCGTGTCGTGTCGTGCGTGTCGTGTCGTGCGAGTCGTGTCGTTCGTGTCGTGTCGTGTCATGTCGTGTCGTGCGTGTCGTGTCGTGTCGTTTCGTGCATGTCGTGTCGTGTCGTGTCGTGCGTCTTGTGTCGTGTGTGCCGTGTCGTTCGTGTCGTGTCGTGTCGTGTCGTGTCGTGCGTGTCATGTCGTGTCGCGTCGTGTCGTGCGTATCGTGTCGGGTCGTGTCGTGTCGTGCCGTGCCGTGCCGTGCTGTGCCGTGCCGTGACGTGACTTGACGTGACGAGACTTTTTATTTTTGATTTTTTATATTTTTTATTTTTTTATTTTTTGATTTTTGATTTTTTTTGATTTTTTGATTTTTTAAATTTTTATAAATCTTAGACGAGACGAGACGTTACGTGTCGTGTCGTGTCGTGCGTGTCGTGTCGTGCGTGTCGTGTCGTGTCGTGTGGTGCGTGTCGTGTCGTGTTGTGTCGTGCGTGTAGTGTCGTGTCGTTCCTGTCGTGAAGTGGTCGTGTCGTGTCGTGTCGTGCGTGTCGTGTCGTGTCGTGTCGTGCGTGTCGTGTCGTTTCGTGTCGTGCGTGTCGTGTCGTGTCGTTTCGTGTCGTGTCGTGCGTGTCGTGTCGTGTCGTGCGTGTCGCGTCGTGTCGTGTCGTGTCGTGTCGTGCGTGTCGTGTCGTATCGTGTCGTGTCGAGTTGTGTCGTGCGTGCCGTGTCGTTTCGTGTCGTGTCGTGCGTGTCGTGTCGTGTCGTGACGTGCGTGTCTGTCGTGCCGTGCCGTGTCGTGTCGTGTCGTGCGTGTCGTGTCGTGTCGTGTCGTGTAGTGTCGTGTCGTGTCGTGTCCTGTCGTTTCGTGGCGTGTCGTGTCGTGTCGTGCGTGTCGTGTCATCTCGTGTCGTGTCGTGTCCGTGCGTGTCGTGTCGTGTCGTGTCGTGTCGTGCGTGTCGTGTCGTGTCGTGTCGTGCGTGTCGTGTCGTGTCGTGTCGTGTCGTGCGTGTCGTGTCGTGTCGTGCGTGTCGTGTCGTGTCGTGCGTGTCGTGTCGTGTCGTGTCGTGCGTTTCGTGTCGTGCGTGTCGTGTCGTTCGTGTCGTGTCCTGTCGTGTCGTGCGTGTCGTTTCGTGTCGTGTCGTGTCGTTTCGTGATTGTCGTGTCGTGTCGTGTCGTGCGTGTCGTGTCGTTCGTGTCGTGTCGTGTCGTGCGTGTCATGTGTCGTGTCGTGTCGTGCGTATCGTGTCGTGTCGTGTCGTGCCGTGCCGTGCCGTGACGTGACGTGACGAGACTTTTTATTGTTTGATTTTTTTATTTTTTATTTTTTTATTTTTTTATTTTTTTTATTTTTTGATTTTTTATATTTTTTGATTTTTTATATTTTTTATTTTTTATATTTTTGAAATTAACAATTTTTGAATTTTCATATTATTTGATTTTTAATATTTTTTGATTTTTTAAATTTTTATAATTCTTAGACGAGACGAGACGTTACGTGTCGTGGCGTGTCGTGTCGTGTCGTGTCGATTCGTGTTGTGTCGTGTCGTGCCGTGCCGTGCCGTGTCGTGTCGTGTCGTGTCGTGTCGTGTCGTGCGCGTCGTGTCGTGTCGTGTCGTGTCTTGTCGTGTCGTGTCGTGTCGTGTCGTGTCGTGCGTGTCGTGTCATCTCGTGTCGTGTCGTGTCGTGCGTGTCGTGCCGTGCCGTTCCGTGCCGTGCCGTGTCGTGTCGTGTCGTGTCTTGTCGTGTCGTGTCGTGTCGTGTCGTGTCGTGTCGTGCGTGTCGTGTAGTGTCGTATCGTGTCGTTTCGTGTCGTGTCGTGTCGTGTCGTGCGTGTCGTGTCATGTCGTGCGTGTCGTGTCGTGTCGTGTCGTGTCGTGCGTGTCGTTTCGTGTCGTGTCGTGTCGCGTCGTCTCGTGACGTGTCGTGTCGTGTCGTGTCGTGTCGTGTCGTCCCGTGTCGTGTCGTGTCGTGTCGTGTCGTTCGTGTCGTGTCGTTCGTTTCGTGTCGTGTCGTGTCGTGTCTTGTCGTTTCGTGTCGTGTCGTGTCGGGTCGTGTCGTGTCGTGTCGTGACGTGTCGTGTCGTGTCGTGTTGTCTCGTGTCGTTGCGTGTCGTGTCGTGTCGTGTCGAGTTGTGTCGTGTCTTGCCGTGCCGTGACGTGTCGTGTCGTGTCTTGTCATTTCGCGTTGTGTCATGTCGTGTCGTGCGTGTCGTGTTGTTTCGTGTCGTGTCGTTTCGTGTCGTGACGTGTCATGCGTGTCGTGTCGTTCGTGTCGTTCGTGTCGTGCCCGTGCCGTGCCGAGCCGTGTCGTGTCGTGTCGTGTCGTGTCTTGCGTGTCGTGTCGTGTCGTGTCGTTTCCTGTTGTGTCGTGTCGTGCGTGTCGTGTCGTGTCGTGACGTGCGTGTCGTTTCCTGTAGTGTCGTGTCGTGTCGTGTCGTGTCGTGTCGTGTCGTGTCGTGTAGTGTCGTGTCGTGTCGTGTTGTGTCGTGTCCTGTCGTGTCGTGTCGTGTCGTGTCGTGCGTGTCGTGTCATCTCGTGTCGTGTCGTGTCGTGCGTGTCGTGTCGTGTCGTGTCGTGTCGTGCGTGTCGTGTCGTGTCGTGTCGTGTCGTGTCGTGTCGTGCGTGTCGTGTCGTGTCGTGTCGTGCGTGTCGTGTCGTGTCGTGCGTGTCATGTCGTGTCGTGTCGTGCGTGTCGTGTCGTGTCGTGCGTGTCGTGTCGTGCGTGTCGTGTCGTTCGTGTCGTGTCGTGTCGTGTCGTGCGTGTCATGTGTCGTGTCGTGTCGTGCGTATCGTGTCGTGTCGTGTCGTGTCGTGCCGTGCCGTGCCATGACGTGACGAGACTTTTTTTGATTTTTTTTATTTTTTATTTTTTTATATTTTATTTTTTATATTTTTTGATTTTTTATATTTTTTGATTTTTTATATTTTTTAATTTTTTATATTTTTGAAATTAACAGTTTTTGAATTTTCATATTATTTGATTTTTAATATTTTTTGATTTTTTAAATTTTTATAATTCTTAGACGAGACGAGACGTTACGTGTCGTGGCGTGGCGTGTCGTGTCGTGTCGTGTCGATTCGTGTTGTGTCGTGTCGTGCCGTGCCGTGCGCGTCGTGTCGTGTCGTGTCGTGTCTTGTCGTGTCGTGTCGTGTCGTGTCGTGCGTGTCGTGTCGTGTCGTGTCTTGTCGTGTCGTGTCGTGTCGTGTCGTGTCGTGCTTGTCGTGTCGTGTCGTTTCGTGTCGTGACGTGTCGTGCGTGTCGTGTCGTGTGTCGTGCGTGTCGTGCCGTGCCGTGCCGTGTCGTGTCGTGTCTTGTCGTGTCTTGTCTTGTCGTGTCGTGTCGAGCGTGTCGTGTCGTGTCGTTTCGTGTCGTGTCGTGTCGTGCGTGTCGTGTCGTGTCGTGCGTGTCGTGTCGTGTCGTGTCGTGCCGTGTCGTGCGTGTCGTGTCGTTCGTGTCGTGTCGTGTCGTGCGTGTCGTGTCGTGTCGTGTCGTGTCGTGTCGTGCGTGTCGTGTCCTGTCGTGTCGTGCGTGTCGTTTCGTGCGTGTCGTGTCGTTCGTGTCGTGTCGTGTAGTTTCGTGCGTGTTGTTTCGTGTCGTGTCGTGTTGTGTCGTTTCGTGCGTGTTGTGTCGGGTCGTGCGTGTCGTGTCGTGCGTGTCGTTGTCGTTTGTGTCGTGTCGTGTCGTGTCGTGCGTGTCATGTCGTTTATATTTTTTGATTTTTTATATTTTTTGATTTTTTATATTTTTTGATTTTTTATATTTTTTAATTTTTTATATTTTCGAAATTAACAATTTTTGAATTTTCATATTTTTTGATTTTTAATATTTTTTTGATTTTTTAAATTTTTATAATTCTTAGACGAGACGAGACGTTACGTGTCGTGTCGTGCCGTGTCGTGTCGTGACGTGTCGTGTCGTGTCGTGGTGTCTCGTGTCGTGTCTTGTCATGTCGTGTCGTGTCGTGCGTGTCGTGTCGTGTCGTGTCGTGTCTTGTCGTGTCGTGTCGTGTCGTGTCGTGCTTGTCGTGTCGTGTCGTTTCGTGTCGTGACGTGTCGTGCGTGTCGTGTCGTGTGTCGTGCGTGTCGTGCCGTGCCGTGTCGTGTCTTGTCGTGTCTTGTCGTGTCGTGTCGTGCGTGTCGTGTCGTGTCGTTTCGTGTCGTGTCGTGTCGTGCGTGTCGTGTCGTGCGTGTCGTGTCGTGTCGTGTCGTGTCGTGCCGTGTCGTGCGTGTCGTGTCGTTCGTGTCGTGTCGTGTCGTGTAGTGTCGTGTCGTGTCGTGTCGTGTCGTGTCGTGCGTGTCGTGTCGTGTCGTGTCGTGCGTGTCGTGTCCTGTCGTGTCGTGCGTGTCGTGTCGTGCGTGTCGTGTCGTTCGTGTCGTGTCGTGTCGTGCGTGTTGTTTCGTGTCGTGTCGTGTTGTGTCGTTTCGTGCGGTCGTGTCGTGTCGTGTCGTGTCGTGCGTGTCGTGTCGTGCGTGTCGTGTCGTTTGTGTCGTGTCGTGTGTCGTGCGTGTCATGTCGTATCGTGTCGTGTCGTGCGTATCGTGTTGTGTCGTGTCGTGTCGTGTCGTGTCGTGCCGTGCCGTGCCGTGACAAGACTTTTTATTTTTTTGATTTTTTATATTTTTTATTTTTTGATTTTTTGATTTTTTATATTTTTTGGTTTTTATATTTTTTGATTTTTTATATTTTTGATTTTTTATACTTTTTGATTTTTTATATTTTTTGGTTTTTTTTTATTTTTTGATTTTTTATATTTTTCGAATTAACATTTTTTGAATTTTTATATTTTTTGATTTTTAATATTTTTTGATATTTTAATTTTTATAATTCTTAGACGAGACGAGACGTTACGTGTCGTGTCGTGTCGTGACGTGTCGTGTCGTGTCGTGTTGCCTCGTGTCGTTTCGTGTCGTGTCGTTCGTGTCGTGTCGTGCGTGTCGTTCGTGTTGTGTCGTGTCGTGTCGTGTCGTGCGTGTCATGTGTCGTGTCGTGTCGTGCGTATCCTGTCGTGTCGTGTCGTTTCGTGCCGTGCCGTGCCGTGCCGTGACGTGACGTGACGAGACTTTTTATTTTTTGATTTTTTATATTTTTTATTTTTTTATTTTTTGATTTTTTATATTTTTTGATTTTTATATTTTTTGATTTTTAATTTTTTTTGATTTTTTATATTTTTTGATTTTTTATATTTTTCGAAATTAACATTTTTTGAATTTTTATATTTTTTGATTTTTAATATTTTTGGATTTTTTAAATTTTTATAATTCTTAGACGAGACGAGACGTTACGTGTCGTGTCGTGTCGTGTCGTGTCGTGACGTGTCGTGTAGTGTTGTCTCGTGTCGTTTCGTGTCGTGTCGTGACATGTCGTGTCGTGTCGTGTCGTGTTGTGTCGTGTCGTGTCGTGCCTTGCCGTGCCGTGCCGTGCCGTGCCGTGTCGTGTCGTGTCTTGTCGTGTCGTGTCGTGTTGTGCGTGTCGTGTCGTGTCGTGTCGTGTCGTTTCGTGTCGTGTCGTGTCGTGTCGTGCGTGTCGTGTCGTGTCGTGTCGTTTCGTGTCGTGTTGTGTTGTGTCGTGCGTGTCGTGTCGTGCCGTGCCGTGCCGTGCCGTGCCTTGCCGTGACGTGACGAGACTTTTTATATTTTTGATTTTTACATTTTTTTATTTTTTGATTTTTTATATTTCTTTTATATTTTTGATTTTTTATATTTTTTGATTTTTTATATTTTTTTAATTTTTATATTTTTGATTTTTTATATTTTTCGAAATTAACATTTTTTTGTATTTTTATATTTTTTGATTTTTAATATTTTTTGATTTTTTAAATTTTATAATTCTTACACGAGACGAGACGTTACGTGTCGTGTCGTGTCGTGTCGTGTCGGGTCGTGCGTGTCGTTTCGTATCGTGTCGTGTCGTTTCGTGCGTGTCGTGTCGTGTCGTGTCCGTGCGTGTCGTGTCGTGCGTGTCGTGTCGTTCGTGTCGTGTCGTGTCGTGTCGTGCGTGTCATGTCGTGTCGTGTCGTGTCGTGCGTATCGTGTCGTGTCGTGTCGTGTCGTGTCGTGCCGTGCCGTGCCGTGACAAGATTTTTTATTTTTTTGTTTTTTTATATTTTTAATTTTTTGATTTTTTGATTTTTTATCTTTTTTATTTTTTATATTTTTTGATTTTTTATATTTTTTTAATTTTTTATATTTTTTGATTTTTTATATTTTTTGATTTTTTATATTTTTCGAAATTAACATTTTTTTAATTTTTGTCTTCTTTGATTTTTAATATTTTTTGATTTTTTAAACTTTTATAATTCTTTGACGAGACAAGACGTTACGTGTCGTGTCGTGTCGTGTCTTGACATGTCGTGTCCTGTCGTGTCGTGTTGCCTCGTGTCGTTTCGTGTCCTGTCGTGACGTGTCGTGTCGTGTCGTGTCGTGTTGTGTCGTGTCGTGTCGTGCCTTGCAGTGCCGTGTCGTGTCGTGTCGTGTCTTGTCGTTTCGTGTCGTGTCGTGTCGTGTCGTGCGTGTCGTGTCGTGTCCTTTCGTTTCGTGTCGTGTCGTATCGTGTCGTGTCGTGCGTGTCGTGTCGTGTCGTGTCGTGTCATGTCGTGTCGTGTCGTGTCGTGCGTGTCGCGTCGTGTCGTGTCGTGTCGTGTCGTGTCGTGCGTGTCGTGTCTTATCGTGTCGTGTCGTGTCGTGTCGTATCGTGCCTGTCGTGTCGTTTCGTGTCGTGTCGGGCGTGTCGTGTCGTGTCGTGTCGTGACGTGCGTGTCGTGTCGTGCCGTGCCGTGTCGTGTCGTGTCGTGCGTCGTGTCGTGTCGTGTCGTGTCGTGTCGTGTTGTGTCGTTTCGTATCGTGTCATGTCGTGTCGTGCGTGTCGTGTCATCTCGTGTCGTGTCGTGTCGTGCGTGTCGTGTCGTGTCGTGTCGTGTCGTGTCGTGTCGTGCCGTGTCGTGTCGTGTCGTGTAGTGTCGTGCGTGTCGTGTCGTGTCGTTCGTGTCGTGTCGTGTCGTGTCGTTTTGTGTCGTGTCGTGTCGTGTCGTGTAGTGTCGTGTCGTGTCGTGTCGTGTTGTGTCGTGCGTGTCGTGCCGTGTCGTGTCGTGTCGTGCGTGTCGTGTCGTGTCGTGTCGTGTCGTGCGTGTCGTGTCGTGTCGTGTCGTGCGTGTCGTGTCGTGTCGTGTCGTGACGTGCGTGTCGTGTCGTGTCGTATCGTGCGTGTCGTGTCGTGTCGTGACGTGTCGTGTCGTGTCGTGTCGTGTCGTGTGGTGTCGTGTCGTGTCGTGTCATGTCGTGTCGTGTCGTGTCGTGTCGTGCGTGTCGTGTCGTGTCATGTCGTGTCGTGTCGTGCGTGTCGCTCCGTGCCGTGCAGTGTCGTGTCTTGTCGTGTCGTGTCGTGCGTGTCGTGTCGTGTCGTTTCGTGTCGTGTCGTGTCGTGCGTGTCGTGTCGTGTCGTGCGTGTCGTGCCGTGCCCTGCCGTGCCGTGTCGTGTCTTGTCGTGTCTTTTCGTGTCGTGTCGTGCGTGTCGTGTCGTTTCGTGTCGCGTCGTGTCGTGTCGTGTCGTGTCGTGCGTGTCGTGTCGTGTCGTGACGTGTCGTGTCGTGCGTGTCGTGTCGTTTCGTGTCGTGTCGTGTCGTGCGTGTCGTGTCGTGTTGTGTCGTGACGTGCGTGTCATGTCGTGCCGTGTCGTGTCGTGCCGTGCGTGTCGTGTCGTGTCGTGTCGTGTTGTGTTGTGTCGTGCGTGTCGTGTCGTGTCGTGTCGTGCGTGTCGTGTCGTGTCGTGTCGTGCGTGTCGTGTCGTGTCGTGTCGTGTCTTGTCGTGCGTGTCGTGTCGTGTCGTGTCTTGTCGTGTCGTGTCGTGACGTGTTGTGTCGTTTCGTGTCGTGTCGTGTCGTGTCGTTTTGTGTCGTGTCTTGTCGTGTCGGGTCGTGTCGTTACGTGTCGTGTCGTGTCGTGCGTGTTGTGTCATGTCGTGTCGTTTCGTGTCGTGGCGTGTCGTGTCGGGCGTGACGTGTCGTGTCGTGCGTGTCGTGTCGTGTCGTGCGTGTCGTGTCGTGTCGTGTCGTGCGTGTCGTGTCGTGTCGTGTCGTGCGTGTCGTGTCGTGTCGTATCGTGCGTGACGTGTCGTGGCGTGTCGTGACGTGTCGTGTCGTGTCGTGTCGTGTGTGTGGTGTCGTGTCGTGTCGTGTCATGTCGTGTCGTGTCGTGTCGTGTCGTGTCGTGCGTGTCGTGTCGTGTCGTGTCGTGCCGTGCCGTGCCGTGACGTGACGAGACTTTTAATTTTTTGATTTTTTTACATTTTTTATTTTTTATTTTTTATATTTTTTGATTTTTTATATTTTTTGATTTTTTATATTTTTTGATTTTTTATATTTTTTGATTTTTTATATTTTTTGATTTTTTATATTTTATGATTTTTTTATATTTTTTGTTTTTTTATATTTTTTGATTTTTTAAATTTTTATAATTCCTAGACGAGACGAGACGAGACGTTACGTGTCGTGTCGTGTCGTGTCGTGTCGTGCGTGTCGTGTCGTGTCGTGCGTGTCGTGTCGTGTCGTTTCGTGTCGTGTCGTGTCGTGCGTTGTCGTGTCGTGTCGTGTCGTGCGTGTCGTGTCGTCTCGTGTCGTGTCGTGCGTGTCGCGTCGTGTCGTGTCGTGTCGGGTCGTGCGTGTCATGTCGTGTCGTGTCGTGCGTGTCGTGTCGTGTCGTGCGTGTCGTGTCGTGCGTGTCGTGTCGTTCGTGTCGTGTCGTGTCGTGTCGTGCGTGTCATGTGTCGTGTCGTGTCGTGCGTATCGTGTCGTGTCGTGTCGTGTCGTGCCGTGCCGTGCCATGACGTGACGAGACTTTTTTTGATTTTTTTTATTTTTTATTTTTTTATATTTTATTTTTTATATTTTTTGATTTTTTATATTTTTTGATTTTTTATATTTTTTAATTTTTTATATTTTTGAAATTAACAGTTTTTGAATTTTCATATTATTTGATTTTTAATATTTTTTGATTTTTTAAATTTTATAATTCTTAGACGAGACGAGACGTTACGTGTCGTGGCGTGGCGTGTCGTGTCGTGTCGTGTCGATTCGTGTTGTGTCGTGTCGTGCCGTGCCGTGCGCGTCGTGTCGTGTCGTGTCGTGTCTTGTCGTGTCGTGTCGTGTCGTGTCGTGCGTGTCGTGTCGTGTCGTGTCTTGTCGTGTCGTGTCGTGTCGTGTCGTGTCGTGCTTGTCGTGTCGTGTCGTTTCGTGTCGTGACGTGTCGTGCGTGTCGTGTCGTGTGTCGTGCGTGTCGTGCCGTGCCGTGCCGTGTCGTGTCGTGTCTTGTCGTGTCTTGTCTTGTCGTGTCGTGTCGAGCGTGTCGTGTCGTGTCGTTTCGTGTCGTGTCGTGTCGTGCGTGTCGTGTCGTGTCGTGCGTGTCGTGTCGTGTCGTGTCGTGCCGTGTCGTGCGTGTCGTGTCGTTCGTGTCGTGTCGTGTCGTGCGTGTCGTGTCGTGTCGTGTCGTGTCGTGTCGTGCGTGTCGTGTCCTGTCGTGTCGTGC